>JAZHEH010000549.1:0-122989 GCA_036589455.1 Ateles fusciceps | reverse complement strand
TGGTGTGAAGAAGTCCCTGGGGCTATGTTATGTCTATTTACTTGGTTACCGTTTGCGTATTGCAGTGAGCGGAGATCACACCATTGCATTCCAGCCTGGGCAACAGAGCCAGGTTCCATCTCAAAAAAACACACAAAAAACAACAACAACAAAAACATATTTTCAACCCCCAGGGCCAAATAGCCTCATTCATTTGGGGCTGGGGGTGTACATTTTAACAGGCACATAGATTACTGTAATACCATTGGTCAGGCGACTGTATCTTACAAAACATGAGCCTCAGGATCTCCTGTCTTCTCCTGCTTCCCTCTGGCTGCCTAACCTGGACTACTTCCCTACAGTAAAGGGAAAACCAGGGAGGATAACTGGGTGAAACTCAAATCAGCTAAACACACTTTTTAAGTTCTGACCTGGAAGTTAAAGGTGAAGATTAAAATAATAATTATTCATTGATGGTATTTATTCCCATTTTTCTGGACTTCCTTTTCCACCGCTAGTCAAGAAATGGCCATATTTAAAGTTATGCTGGTGGATTTTTTCTCAAGGCACCTTTTGAATAGCCCTTCAAAGCTAGAAAAATTTATGTATTTGGAAATTAAATTGTGATGAGCTTATCTGTCAGCTGCATGATGTTTCCCCAGTCATTCTGTTCTGGGTGATAAATCCATAATCACTGAAGTCAAGACCTGTTCATTACATATATTCATATAGCCTGGTCTGAAGGCCCAGACTATCTAAATTGGCAGTAACGACAGCAGCTACTATTTATTTACCCCTTGCTTTGTGCCATGGCTGGGATCAGTGTTTTACATCTGTTTTGTTCTTTAATCCTTATCAGCACTATTGAGATAGGTTTTATAAGTAAGAAAGGTGGGGCTCAGAGAAATTTAAAATATCTTGTTCAAAGGACAAGATGAGGTGGGATGAGAGCATCGTAGAGCTAGGGTGAAAAGATGTGTCTGTTTCCCCCAGCACATGGAATTTCATACTACACCGTGGGCCAGCTCCTTAGAGCCTGCCTGGGCCCATGGCTAGGTGGTATCAGGGCAGAACTTAAGACTCACAATTCCTGACCCCCAGCATAATTTTCTTTTCATGACCTCAAACGTAGGGAAAAAGGAAAGCTGAAAACATTAATGATTAATTCCAGTAAAAGAGAGGGTGGTGATATGGTTTGGCTGTGTCTTCTCCCAGATCTCATCTTGAATTGTAGTTCCCATAATCCCCACGTGTCCTGGGAGGGACCAGGTGGAGATAATTGAATCATGGGCGGTTTCCTCCATTTTGCCATCCTGTTCTCGTGATAGCGAGTGGGTCCTCACAAGATCTGATGGTTTTATAAGGGATATCCCCCGCCCAGTGCCCCTGCCTCACCACCTTCGCTCTACACTTTTTCTTCCTGACACCGTGTGAAGAAGGACATGTTTGCTTCCCCTTCTGCCATGACTGTAAGTTTCCTGAGGCTTTTGAAGCCATGCGGAACTGTGAATCAATTAAGCGTCTTTCCTTTATAAATGACCTAGTCTTAGGCAGTTCTTTATAGCAATGTGAGAACAGACTAATACAGGTGGGTTGGAGAGAGGCCTCTGATTTTCCTTAACTTGTTTGGATCATTGGGAAATTCTTGATTACCAAAAGGCTAAATTATGATGTCATGCGTGGCCTTGAAACAGATTACCTGGGCCCTACCCTGTTTTTACTAACTGCTATTTCTCTAACTTTGTGGAAAATGCTGAGACAGTTGCAAATTCTTCTTGGTCCATTTTGAGTATTTGCAAAACCTTTAAAAGCCTTATGAGACCCATTCAACCACTGCGGAGCTTTTTAATAGAGAATAGGCAAAGGATCATAACTAGGCCATGGGGGGTATTTTAGTCTGAAAGCAGGCTGGTTTTATGAAAGTCCAGGCTCCCAGCAGCTTTTGTGAATATTAACGTATAAACCAGGGGCAGAAAGTGGCGTCAGCAATGCCCTGAGCAGCTAAGACTGGGCTTAATGTAGCAGAGGCACATCCAGGTCAGCAGCAGGGACCTGAATTCCAGGACTGTCAACTCCACCTGGAACTTGTGAGATCTTAGGTCAAGCTCTCATTCCATGTGGGCGTGTTTTTTTGTTTTAAATTCTAATGCTACCTATCCTGTTGGTGAAGGAGGGAAATGGATAAGAATGTCTGTGAAAGAACTTATCATTTGTAAGCTGTTCTGAGTGGAGATCCATCTGCCGTCTCTACTGGCTGTTTGTGGTTTGCCAACAAAACATCACAGCTGATGTAGTTAAGCAGCCTCGTGTTCACAGCAGGAGCGCAACCGGCATTTGGTGGAATTGTACCCCTGAATATTTGTAACTGAAGAGTCCACCTCACGGATGTCACCCTTATTGCTTGTGCTCCAACTATTTAAGAGCTAACCCGTTGTGCTAGTTTGAAACGACTTCTGTTTAAAGTGTGGGGTGCATTTCACTGTGATAAGCAGGATGCTTTGAGATGTCATGTAGACGAACATTTTTATGTATAATTAGGTATTTATTTCACTGTGCATTTAAACAAGGTTCATTTGGAAAAGTAAGTAAAAATCGACTCAACTAAAATGTATGAAGCAAGTATTAATACAGGTGTTGTAAGGATGTGACAAAGTCGTGCAGGTGGTACATGAATGAGCACAGCTTAGGATATACTCCTAGAATGTAAGCCCATAACTTGTTAGGAAAACTCATGGGGCCAGATGAGTTTCATAATTCAGAATATCTCATGCAGTATTTGACACCCCGCAGAGGTAACTGAGTCAACACTCTCAAGTCAAACACGTTATTATTTCTGCAGTAAAACTTATGAATATTCATCATAAGTGGGATAAATTCTATAAATGGACTCATCAATTCAGGACAAGTTTTGCAGCCAAATGAGTTACAAAAAAATATTGTTTCTCAGATGTTTTTGCATTTTGGAATTGTAGATAAGAGGGTTTTTGTTGTTGTTGTTTTGGCTTTTGAGACAAGGTCTGGCTCTATCACCCAGGCTGGAGTGCAGTGGCACCATCTCAGCTCACTGCAACCTCTGCCTCCTGGGCTCAAGTGATTCTCCCACCTCAGCCTCCCAAGTAGCTGGGACTACAGGTGCACACCACCACACCCAGCTAATTTGTATATATTTTTTGTAGAACAGGGTTTCACCATGTTGCCCAGGCTGATCTCGAACTTGTGAGCTCAAGTGATCCGCCCACCTTAACCTCCCAAAGTGCTGGGATTAGAGGTGTGAGCCACTGTACCTGGCCAGTTAAAATATTTTTAACCTGTAGTAAAATAGGCCAAGAGGAAAAAGAAGCAAATTCAAGACCATTAGGCCTGAGCCATACCTTATC
Organism: Ateles fusciceps; assembly: GCA_036589455.1. Taxonomy (NCBI): domain Eukaryota; kingdom Metazoa; phylum Chordata; class Mammalia; order Primates; family Atelidae; genus Ateles; species Ateles fusciceps. The sequence continues at coordinate 119,633 of JAZHEH010000549.1, read as the reverse complement.
ACAAAGGATAGATGTGTTATTATTAGGCAGGTGCAAAGTAATTGCAGTCTTTGCCATTACTTTTAATGGTGTCATATCAATTAAAGTGAGACCAGGTGGGCAGGGAGATGAGCACTCAAAGAATCAAGAGGAGCCTGAGTGTGTTTTCCCTTGGCCCAACCTCGGACCAGGTGTGACCAGGATCAAAACAACCATGGGGACTTTAAAAAAAAAAAAAGGCCAGGCGCAGTGGCTCACACTTTGGGAGGCCGAGGCAGGCAGATCACTTGAGGTCAGGAGTTTGAGACCAGCCTGGCCAACATGGTAAAACCCCATCTCTACTAAAAATAAAAAATTAGCTGGGCATGGTGGTGCATGCCTGTAATCCCAGCTACTTGGGAGGCTGAGGCAGGAGAATCGCTTGAACCTGGGAAGTGGAGGTTGCAGTGAGTCAAGATTGCATCACTACACTCCAGTCTGAGTGGCAGAGCAAAACTCAGTCTCAAAAAAAAAAAAAGAAAAAAGAAAAAGATATTGTCAGATCCAAAGAAAGTAACATTTCAAAATGGACAGTATGGCTGGGCATGGTGGCTCATGCCTATAGTCCCAGCACTTTTGGAGGCTAAGGTGGGAAGATTGCTTGAGTCCAGGAGTTGGAGACCAGCCTGGGCAATATAGTGAGACCCCAGCTCTACAAAAAAATAAAAAAAATTAGCCAGGCCTGGTAGCACGTGTCTGTAGTCCCAGCTGCTCTGAAGGCTGAGGTGGGAGCTGTGATTGTGCCACTGAACTACAATCTGGGCAGCAGAGTGACATCCTGTCTCTTAAAAAAAAAAACAAAAGAAAATAAACAATGTTGTTTTGCATATGTGTTACACTAATTTCCATGAAATGACCAGGGCCCCTCAATTCTCAGTGTACCTTTGATCCTCTTTGCTCTACGTGAAGATTTCTTTACGTATTTTAGCACTTGTCTTTCTACCATTGAGTCCCTACCATTGAGGGGCGCAGTTCCTCCTGGCCTGACTCCAGGGCTCTCCCTTGCTGTCTTTCCGAAGGCTCTAGACCCTCAGCCCTTAGATGCTACCTTTCCCAACTCTGGCCTTACCGATCAAGAGATTTCTTTTCTTGCTGCCTCTAAAGACAAACAGATGGACTCCTCTTGTTTGAAGATTTTTTATTCTCAACTTGTCACAGTGGGGACACAGGCGGCTGAGAGACAAAAATAACAAGCACAGGGAGGTTATGAAGTTTTGGAAGCCTTATATAATCTGCACTGCCACAGACCCTTTCCTGCAGGCACCAACAGTGGAGCCGAATGGGAAGTATTAGACGGATCCGAGTCCAAATCCTGCTCGAGCCACTTCCTAGCTGAGTGGTCTTGGGTGAATCAACAGCTTAACCCTGCTAGCCTCAGTCTTCTCTCTGGAAAATGGGGGATAATAATACTACTGACCCCTTTGCATTATTCTGAAGAGCAGATGAGATTACACATACCCAGTGGCCAGCCTGGTGTCAACACATAACAGGTGCTCCACAAATAGCTTTGTGTTTACAGCTTTGTGTTTGCTCAGAGAGTATTGGAAAGGTCCTTGGACTCCAGCTCTCTATCTTTGTTCCTAAAGGTAAGGGTTATTCCTTTTTCTTGCTGATCACTTTCAAGCTTAGGGGCTGCAGATGGAATAGGTGGTGCCAGTGCATGTCCAGCTGCCTCACCTGTTTACAGAGATGGACTCACAGTTCTGAGGCTGCAGGAGGGGCTGGGGGTCTCTTCATTAGGCCCTGGATGTATATGAGTAAAATGTTCCCTCAACAGAATGCCTTGTACCTTTCCTGTCTCACTGAAAAGTAAAAGCCAGCCAGGCACAGTGGCTCACGCCTGTAAACCCCGCATTTTAGGAGGCCGAGGCAGGTGGATCACCTGAGGTCAGGAGTTCAAAACCAGCCTGGCCAACGTGGTAAAAACCTCTCTCTATTAAAAATACAAAAATTTAACCGGGCATGGTGGTGCATACCTGTAGTCACAGCTACTCGGGAGGATGAGGCAGGAGAATCACTTGAACCTGGGAGGCAGAGGTTGCAGTGAGCTGAAATCATGCCATTGCACTCCTGGGCAAGAAGAGTGAAACTCAGTCTCAAAAAAAAAAAGTAAAAGCCAACAATTCTATTTTCTTTTTGCATTCTCTCCTCCATCTCAGGGTAGTGAACATAAGGCCTGATTATTGCTCTCCAGGGCAGGAGGCAAAGATAGCCAACCACCTTGGAACCTGCTTTACATCAAAGCGAACTTTCTGTTGGATTCGCAATCATCTCTGGAGCTCTGAGTTAGAGCTTTTGTTGGAATGCAATCTGATCAGAGCTTTAGCATTACCTGGGAGAGTAAATCACTGTCCCCGTTATAGTGAGTGGTCACAGGTTAGTCCAGCAAGGCGTCAACACTGTTGTCTCTGAGAATCCACTTCCAAGGCACACCTGCCCCTCCAGGTCTCCCCTCACACACAGATGCCACACTTTGATTCTTATTTAGGATTTGGGATTGGGATGGGATTTGAATGCCTCCAGTTACTCAACAGAAGTTCTCCTGGGGACATCTGCACCTGCCCCCTTTCCCAGTGATAATGCTATGGGATATGGAAAGTGTCTTAGTCCATTCAGCCTGCTAGAAAAACCTCAAGAATAAAAACCTTAAGCAAAACAGGTACCTTAGACTGGGTAATTTACAAACAATAGAATTTTATTGCTCATACTTCCAGCAGCTGGGAAGTCCAAATCCAGTTACCAGTATATTCAGAGTCTGGCGACGGCTTGCTCCTCCCAGGTGGCACCTTCTGTGTCCTCACACAGCGGAAGGGATGAGCAGTACCCCCCAGGCCTCTTTAATAAGGGCACTAGTCCCATTCACAGGGTGGAGCTCTTAGGACCTAAGCACCTTCCAAAGGCCTCACCTCTTAATAGCACCACCTTGGGGATTAGGTTTCAATGTATGAATTCTGAGGGGGGGACACAGATGTTTAGATCATAGCACAGAGATACTAAACATGCTTTATTACTTCTGGAAAAGGAAAACAATACTTATAGACCATCTAATTGTGCCAAGCACGAGTGTGGGAATGTTTCAGGCATTGTCTCACACTTTTTTCACAGCAGCTCTTTAAAAGCAGGAAAGAAAAATAAATAAATAAATAAATAAATAAATAAATAAATGAATGAATGAATAATGAATCATAGATGCATACATAGTGCATGCAGGAAAGAAGCCAGATGCGGTGGCTCAGGCCAGTAATCCCAGCACTTTGGGAAGCTGAGGCAGGTGGATTACTTGAGGTTAGGAGTTGAAGACCAGCCTAGCCAACATGGTGAAACCCTGTCTCTAGTAAACATACAAAAATTAGCTGGGCCTGGTGGCAGGTGCCTGTAATCCCAGCTACTCGGGTGGCTGAGGCAGGAGAATCACTTGAACCTGGGAGGTGAAGTTTGTGGTGAGCTGAGATCGCACCACTGCACTCCAGCCTGGGCAACAGAGTGAGACTCCGTCTCAAACACCAAACCAAACCAAACCAAAAAAAGGAAAAAGACCCTGAATTGGGCAGCAAGCCTAATGTTTCCCTGGAACTCAGATGAAAAGTTTTTCTTTGGGAATCAAATTGGGAAAACCCACACATGGAAGTTAGGAACAAACCAAGCAGTCATCTGGATGAGGCACTAGAGGGCTTGGGGCCACAAGAACTTGTACTCAGGCATGATTGGGAGTAATCCCAAGGGGGACAAAGCAGAAATCTTTGAAATCTATTTACTTGTACTTTATAGTGTGGTGAAAGAGTATATGAATCGAAAGTGAGAGACAGGCTGGGGAACAGAGGGAAAAAAAAACCCTGGAAGTGCCAGGAGCAGGCTGAGCCTTTCAAATACCGTCCTGTAGCATGTCTGCTGCCTCATGGGCACCACTGTCCCTATTATTGGGTTGGTATATCCTTTATGTATCCACCTACAAACACCCCAACTTGGCATCCGCACTCATCAAGCAAGCTCTGGTTGTAATTTTGATGTACAGCTATTTGGTGTACAGGGAAACACAGATTGGTTGACATTTTTACCCCATATCCCACATATTTCACTGAGCAACCTTGAGGGGAGGGGGAGAAGTGCACACGCTGGGCTGTTCAGTGCACCATCTGCACAGCTGTACAAAGTGGCCCTGGCAGAAACTATGTCTTGTACAATTCATCACCCTCCCGGCCTCATGCTGAGCAACTAAAATGCTCTTTATAAATATTATTGATTCACTGGCATTTCTAAGTGAAGTGTTTTCCTTCAAAGAGAAAAACAGTAAAAGTCAGACAAGAAAAGAAAAACACTCTGGTGAATATTAGATAAATACTACGGCTCCCTGGATCAGATTGTGTCCACTCTGGACGTTGGTAATTGTACCATACGGAGAAAACGACCTGATTTATGCAGTCGTCTCTGGGAACAGAAGGGATTAGGTGCTACTTGAGATTTTGATGTTCCTCCTTTCTGTGTATGTTTGAGTGTCACCTTATAATACTTTAATAACCTTGCCTCTTTCATTTTTTCCTATTAATGACTTTGTTCTCCCCAGATTGCTGTTTTTCATTAGGAACCACTAAGTACCTACAGATTTACTGATTGATTTAGTAACAATTATTGTCTTGTTCCTTAGACCTTCCACGGATGAGCCAGTGCAAGATCACACTGCGGAGGGTTGAGATCGGGGGCGGGGGTGTCAGAGGAAAGAACCTTCCTCGGTGGTTACAGGGCATGTGCTACTTCCTAGAGACTGATCTATAGGTCATGAGGCCTGTTTGTTAGTTTGAGAGGGAAGAACTGTCAAGCAACTGCAGTCTAGCCTGAGTGACAGAGCAAGACTCTGCCTCAAAATAAATAAATACATTATAATAACACTAAACATCCATAGGGGTAAAAATGGGATAAAATGTGGCTCTTCCTTGCCACTGTTGAGTGGCCCTTAGACGTAGCTGGCTGGTGATGGACTCTCTAAAGCCACCGTAAAATGAGTCAGCATGGTTTATTTCAACTCGTGAGTTGATGTCATAGATGAGTCTGAATGTTTGGAAAAATAAATAGACTTAGTCATCAGGGCTGCCATGATGGAATATCATAGACCCGGTGGCTTAAGCCACAGCACTTAATTTCCTCATAGTTCTGGAGACTGGGAAACCAAAGTCGAGGTGTTGGCAGGCTTGCTATCTCCTGAAGCTTCTCTTCTCAGCATCTCTCTGTGTTCTCTCATGGTCTCTGGGCACATGAATCCCTGGTATCTCTCTGTGTCCAAATTTTCTATTCTCATAAGGACACCAGTCAAATGGAATTAGGGCCTCATTTTAACTGCTGCTTTGAGAACCTGATCTCCAAATATAGTCACATTTTGAGGTACGGGGGGTTAGGGCTTGAGCATATGAATTTGGGGGAAGATTGAATTCAGCCCATAGCATAGACCACCAGAAGTGTAGTAGGGGAAAGGAAGCTTGTGCTCTAAGGGAGGAGCTAACAGCTGACTGAAGTCAGACACAACATGCCAGACAGAGATCTAACCAGACACGCATCTGAGGCTCTTCAGGAAATACAACAACTCATTCTCCTGTCTGGGTCTTGGGTCTAAGTCAAACCTGTCTTAAGAATGTGGTAGGACAGGGGTCTGAGAAATTTGCAAAAATTGCAGCAAGGCAGAAGATTTCCACCAAGGGGTCATCAGACTAACTGAACAGATGGAAAAACTGAGATTGTAAGGCTGCGGGTCCCAGAAGGCTATGGTTCTAAGGCAGCACCAGTTCCAGAGGCAACACACATGGTAGTATCTGAATACAGTATGCACCATCTTTAGTGGTATAGAGAGTTAAATTGAGGTGACATGGTTAGTCAGGGATAAATGTTTAAACTGAGTTTGTTGTAATATTCCTGCTTCTATCTGGTTCTTCTCACATTTGTGAAAGCAACAATAGTAATGAACAATTATTACATTGATTTCTTAAGTGCTGGAACTATGCTAGAAGTGTATACAGCACACATTGCCTTCTTCAATCTGTACAACCCTTTGGGTGGGTCTTTTTCTTCTTTTTTTTTTTTTTTTTTTTTGAGACAGAGTCTTGCTCCGTTGCCAGGCACCAGGCTGGAGTGCAGTGGCTCGATCTCGGCTCACTGCAACCTCTGCCTCCCAGGTACAAGCAATCTTCCTGACTCAGCCTCCTGAGTAGCTGGGACTGCAGGCATGCACTACCACGCCCAGTTAATTTTTATATTTTTAGTAGAGATGGGGTTTCACCGTGTTGGCCAGGATAGTCTCGATCTCTTGACCTCATGATCTGCCCTCCTTGGCCTCCCAAAGTGCTGGGATTACAGGCATGAACCATCGTGCCCGGCCCTTGGGTGGGTCTTGATTGAAATCCAGGACCCAAAGGCAAACCAAAAGCAGATCAGCTCCAGGACTTGGCTCTAGTCTGGCTCACTCCATGACCTGTGCATGTAACCACTGGGCTGCGGGACAGGCAGAAAAGCTTGGAAAGCAGGGCCTGGGGTTGAAATCTCAGCTTGGCTAATAGCCAGGCAGCCCATCCTTGCCTCTGGCTGTTCACCTCTTTTTTTTCTTCACTGGGGGGGGGACCCGGCTTACAACTGTATTTGCATAACAAGGGCACTGCTTTTATTAGACTGTGAGTTATGATCAATAAAAACCAGCAATTTAGAAGATGTGCTCATTCTCATGTAACATCTTTTTTTTTGTTTACTCTAGTGCTCCTTATACTTTTCACCATGTGGTACCCCCATCCTAAATTATATAACCCCAGGACTACTGTTCTGAATATTAATCATTCTTCTTATTACGGTCTGGTAAATGGAGTCAGAAACATAGGAGACTAATTACATAAGTACTTACAGATACTTTAGTATAGTCTGGAAGTTTCTGATGTCCTCTTATTGCCCTATGCCTCTTTATTTATTTATTTATTTATTTTTTAAGAAAAAAGAGAGAAAAGAGAAAGAAGGAAGAAAAAAAGAATGACATAAAGAGAAGAAGAAGAAGAAAAAGAGGGGAGAGAGAACGGGAATCTTGCTCTATTGCCCCAGGCTAGAATGCAGTCTACAAATGGATATTAAAAGCTCTTTTATACTAATAATTGTGTTATACAATGGAGGCAGGAAGGAATAAGGGAGGAAAATAACAAAGAAACAGCCAACAAATATTTCATTTAAACCTATGAAATGCTATGCAATTGCTAGGGAGTGATTTACTCCCAACCATGTGGTCACTTTTAGAATAAATGTGATGTGTTACTGAAAAAAAATGTATGTTTTATGGATTTGGAGTAGAGAGTTCTGTAAATGTTTATTAAGTTTACTTGTTCAAGGTTTAAGTTCAAGTCCCGGGTATCCTTCTTAACCTTCTGTCTCATTAATTTGTCCAATATTGACAATGTAATGTTAAAGTCTCCCACTATTATTGTGTGGGAGTCCAAGTCTCTTTTTAAGTCACCAAGAAGTTGCCCTATGTATCTGGGTGCTCCTATATTGGGTGCGCATAGACTTAGGGTCGTTAGCTCTTCCCCGTTACATTGATCCCTCTACCATTATACAATGTCCTTCTTATCTCTTTTGGTTTCTATTACTTTAAAGTCTATTTTATCAGAGATGAGAATTGCAACTACTGCTTTTTTTTTTTTTTTTTTTTGCTCTCCATTTGGTTGGCAAATCTTCCTCCATTCCTTTTGAGTCTCTGTATATCCTTGCATGTGAGATGGGTCTGGATGCGGCTTACTGATGGGTTTTTTGAAGTGGCTGATACTGGTTGTTCCTTTCTATATATAGTGCCTCTTTCAGAAGCTCTTGTAAAGCAGGCCTGGTGGTAATGAAATCTCTGAGTACTTGCTTGTTGGTAAAAAATTTTATTTTTCCTTCACTTTTGAAACTTAGTTTGGCTGGATATGAAATTCTGGGTTGAAAGTCTCTTTAAGGATGTTGAATATTGGCCCCCTCTCTCTTCTGGCTTGTAGGGTTTCTGCTGAGAGATCAGCTGTGAGTCTGATAGGCTTCCCCTTGTGGGTAACCTAACCTTCTCTCTGGCCGCCCGTAGTATTTTCTCCTTCATTTCAATCCTGATGAATCTAATGATTATGTGCCTTGGGGTTGCTCTTTTTGAGGAATATCTTTGTGGTGGTCTCTGTATTACCTGGAGTTGAGTATTGTCTTGCCTTGCTAGGTTAGGAAAGTTTTCCTGGATAATATCCTGAAAAATATTTTCCAGCTTGGATTCATTCTCTTCGTCACATTCAGGTACACCTATCAAACGTAGATTAGGTCTTTCACATAGTCCCATATTTCTTGGAGACTTTGCTCATTCCTTTTTACCCTTTTTTCTCTAATCTTGTCTTCTCGTTTTATTTCGTTAAGTTGGTCTTCGACCTCTGAAATCCTTTCTTCTGCTTGATCAATTCGACTGTTAAAACTTGTGCATACTTCGTGAGGTTCTCGTATTGTGTTTTTCAGCTCCATTAATTCACTTATATTCCTCTTTAAATTGTCCATTCTCATGAACATTTCGTGAAACCTTTTTTCAAGGTTCTTAGTTTCCTTGCATTGGGCTAGAACATGTTCTTTTAGCTCACAGAAGTTTCTCATTATCCACCTTCTGAAGCCTGATTCTGTTGATTCCTCACATTCATTTTCTATCAGGCCTTGTTCAATTGGTGATGAGGCACTGCAATCCTCTGTAGGAGGAGAGGCATTCTGATTTCCGGTGTTTTCAGCCTTTTTGCGCTGGTTTCTTCCCCATCTTTGTGGATTTATTCACCTGTCGTCTGTGTAATTGCTGACTTTCAGATTAGGTCTCTGAGTGGACGTCCAGCTTGTTGGTGATAAAGTTTTTTCTATTTCTTAATTTTCCTTCGGCGGACGCCCCTCCCCCACAGAGCTGGACCTTCCCGGGTTCAGCTGTACTTGCTGTGAAACTCTCAATCCTCAGCAGTTCCAACTGCTGTTTTTATTTTTTTTTTGTTGGGGGGGGTACCAGCCTTCCCCTGCGGCGACCCACTACGCCGGCTGAAACAGCAGCATTAAGATTCGTGGCGCTTTCTGCCCGGGAATCTCCCGGTCTGGTTCCCCCACTTCAGTCCGCTTTTCAATCAGCTGAATGGGGAGACTCTGCCTTCCCGGGAGCTCCAAACACCAACCAAAAGGGCACTCAGTCCCGTATACTCCGGACTGAGAACCGCCACGCCGGGGCACCTGCAAAACGGCCACGCTCTCCAAAAGAGTCGCGCTGGCGACCTGTGGGGCTCCTCCGCCAAGAATCTCTTGGTCCGTGGGCAATAAAAATTCGTCTGAAAATGTGGCGTCCATTCACTCTCTGTGCTTTCAGTGGGAGCTACAATCCTGAGCTGTTGCTAATCGGCCATCTTGGATCTCGCTCATCGGCTGTTCACTTCTATGTTAGAGAAGGGACTCAGGTGGATATGGATCCCAAGGAAGCTGTGTAGGGAGCTCTAAAGCTTTCTAAACTCCCTAAGGAAGGAACATATTTGAAAGAGTTTAAGTATATCTCTGCCTCCAGATAGCATTGGGTGGTAGTGGTGGTGGGGAAGGAGATTAATTGGTGCCTCTTCTCTGATTCTATATTCAATTTTCTTGGCCAGAAAAATTGGATTACTCAAGAGGTTGAAAGACAACATTGGAAATAAAGTTCAAGGAGATGGATTGCACTTGGATGTTCAAGCTTTTCAATCCCAGGCAATTGATTACATTCTGCCTCTTTGACAGTGAGGGATGGCTGAGGAACTGAGGATTTCAGCCCTGTTCCCAAAGGATGCCTTTTCATGTGTCTAAACAAACCCAAGAATGATCACTAATTAACCTCTTTCTCTAGAGTCTGCCAAGAGGCTGACCGTGATGGCTTTCTAGAGCCCAAAGTCATAGTCTGGAAATGCTGGTGATCCTCTGTGGGAGGAAAGCTCGGTCCTTAGGACTGTTGATTTCCACTTCAGAGAGCTCAGAAACATAACACGAAGGGTAGTTTCTGTCCTCTAGTAGGAGGTGCTATTTACATATTTTTAAAAATGAAGGTCAAATAAATGTATCTAGTCATGACGTTGATGACTCTTTGAAGACTCAAAAGAATTGCATTGCCTTGATGATTTGTAATTCACATATTTAATAGCAAAAATCAGTTGAAACATCGCTAAGCACTTTCACCTAGTCTGTTAGGGAAACAGTTGATCTTCTGACCAGGGGACCTAGCTTTAGCTCTGCTCTTCCTGATCTATTTATCTCATAATCCAGTGGGCTGTGGGGGGAGACCTGGAGTAAAGTCACTGTATTCGCCTGCTTCAGCAGTTCTCAGGTCAAACTCTGATAAACCTTGACCTCTGGGCCTCTCAGGAATGTGATGAGGATCAGGTGGGGGACATAGATAATTAGTGGCTGACATGTGTCAGCACTTACAAGACAACCCCTGTTCTAAGTGTTTACAGAGATCTCTTTTACTTCAAATAATGATTTTCTAGATCTATAGCAAAAGTCCTCCAAAATGTGGTTAACTGCTTCTAATTCTTCTCTTTCTAGTCTCATTTGAACCCTTTTCAGTCAGGCTTTCACTAAAGAGTGTTTATCAAGGTTTCCAAGGATGTCCACATGACTAAACCTATTGCCCTACTCTGCTTATATTTTTGACCTCTCTCTTCAGCCTTTGCCCCAGTTGGTTACTCCCTGAGAGCCAACTGCTGCCACCACGACCCATACCTTTCTCACACCCCACCATACTACCATTCCCCCTCTTGACCCCAGTTTTCCAGGATTCTTAGTTGGGGGGGGCCCTTCTTCCCTGGCTCTGTGATGGACTTAACATCCATCCCACTTCACCTATTCAGGGATTTACTGTCGGTAGCAACACACCCTCCTCCCTCCACCCGCGCCACTGCACTCCACCCTGGGCGACAGAGCGAGGCTCTAATTCAGTGGTTCTCAACCACGGGCGATTTGTGCCCCCAGGGGACATTTGGCAATGCCTGGAGACATTTTTCAGCTGTCACAATTAGGAAAGGGGAAGGTGCTACAGGAATCCGGTGGGTAGAGGACAGTGATGCTACTAAACAACAAACACTTATTGAACCCAAAATGTCAACAATGCTGAGGTCTTTCTTTAAAAGTTCACTCTGCGCTGTTGGTGGGGGATGTAAAATGGTGCAGCTGCTCTGGAAAACACTATGGCACCGGGAACAGTGGCTCACGCCTGTAATCCCAGCACTTTGGGAGACTGAGGCAGGTGGATCACCTGAGATCAGGAGTTTGAGACCAGCCTGGCCAACAAGGCCAAACCCTGTCTCTACCAAAAATACAAAAATTAGCCAGGCATGGTGGTGGGCGCCTATAATCCCAGCTACTTGGGAGGCTGAGGCAGAATTGCTTGAACCTGGGGCGGAGGTTGCAGTGAGCCGAGATCGCGCCACTTCACTCCAGCCTGGGAGCAAGAGTAAACTCCATCTCAAAAAACAAAACAAAACAAAAAAACCAGTATGGCAGTTGCTCAAAAATTTAAAAATAGAATTTACGTATGATCCAACAGTATCACTTCTGGGTATATATCCAAAAGTATTGAAAGCAAGGTCTCAGAGAGATATTTGTCTACCCATATTCATAGTGACATTATTCACAATAGCCAAAAGGTGGACACCACCTGAATTTCCATCAGTGGATAAATGAATAAACAGGATGTGATATACATACAATGGGCAGTTATTAAATCTTAGGAAGGAAATTCTGACACCCTCTGCAACATAGATGAGTACACTATGCTATGTGAAATAAGGATAAACACTGTGTGATTACACTTATACGAGGTACCTAGAGTACTCAGCTTTGAAACAGAAAATGGAACAGTACCTTCTAGGGACTAGGGAAATAGAGAAATAAGAAGTTGTTGAATGGGTACAGAGTTTCAGTTTTGCAAGATGAAAAAGTTCTGGCTGTGCACAGTAGCTCACGCCTGTAATTCCAGCAGTTTGGGAGGCTGAGGCAGGCGGACCATGAGGTAAGGAGCTCAAGACCAGCCTGGCCAACATAGTGAAACCCCATCTCTACTAAAAATACAAAAATTAGCCAGGCATGGTGGCACGCACCTGTAGTCCCAGCTACTCAGGAGGCTGAGGAAGAGAATCGCTCGAACCTGGGAGATGGAGGTTGCAGTGAACAGAGATTGCGCCACTGTACTCCAGCTTGGGTGACAGAGCGAGACTCTGTCTCAAAAAAAAAGTTCTGAAGATTGGTTGCATAAAAATATGAATATACTTACCATTACCGAGCTGTGCACTTAAAAATGGTTAAGATGGTAAAATTTTCACTATTTGTATTTTATCACAATGAGAGAAACTGATCTCTGGCTACTAGGTGGAGAATGAACTGTTGAGTGGGTACTATGGAAGCAAGGAAACTGGTTAGCAGGTTATTGCAGTGATCCAGACTAGAGATGACGGCTTGGATGGGGTGTGCAGCAATGAGATGCCTGGACAGGTTTAGGGTATCTTGTGGTAGAGCCAAGAGGATCTGCTGCTGGGTCAGGACGTGGGGAATTAGGTGATATATCCAAGATCACTCATCTGATAAATGGCAGAGCTTGGGTTTGAATGCCTGGTTGGCTATTAAGCTCACACTCTCACTTCCTTTCCAAACATCCACCCTTCCAACACGGTCTCGCTAGACTAGACATCTCACTGGCACAGCATTTGCTGCCACTTTGGTCTGTTTCATGCGATTGGGCAAATGGCAATGACTTCACAATAGTGACTTCTAAAAATGGCACGTCATATATTCTCAAAGCCATCAGCTTTAAAACACAAGTTTTATTTCAGATTATTGCATACTGAGCCGAGGTTTCTGCCAGCAGCTCACAGTTACACCATATCCTTTGCAATTGTGCTTTTGCGTGGCTTTAATATTTATGGAGGCACACAGGAATTTGCCTGTGGTTTTATGTATACCCTGTGAATGGGATCACAGAGCTTATTTGGGCTGGCAGCTGAGACCCTTCAACGCTGCAGAAATTTCTCCCAACACCTGGCCAGTGGACAGCCAGCAGGTTTGTTTACACTTCTCTTCCTTAATGTTCAGGTTGCTAGGAAACCAGACAAACATCACCAAAAAAGGTTGTCTGAGGTTGTAGGAGGCCCAGCTTGTGTTAATAGCCACAAATTGCCATCAAGCTTCCCTGATTGCCAAGGTCTTCTGAAGTGGCTGAGGGTGCACTGGTTGCATTGTGTGGCCAGTTAGTTCTCTCTTTCTTGGACTTTTCCTTACCTGGCCCAAGAAAGGCTCTCATGGAATCAACCAAGGGAGGCTGGTGAAATCTTAGTCCACTGATCTCAGTCATTATGCAGAGTGTGACTGGATCTCAACAAAGCAGAAAGCTTGTGGTATCTCTGAAGAATACAAATCACGATGTCAGCAGTGTGTGTGTGTGTGTGTGTGTGTGTGTGTGTTCTGTGTGTGTATATGTGTGTGTGTTGGGTAGGGACAGGTGGGTGGGGGAACTCTAACCACCTCTTTAAGAGGTATTTTTAAGGACTTCCCCTCCCTTTTTCCTCATGGCTGAGTCTTAGTAATTGATGCTGCTGCTATAAAGCAGGTGTTCTCAAACTGTGGTCTTCAGCTTGGTAGCATCAGCGTCACCTGGGAACTTGTTAGGAATGCAGATTCTCAGGTAGCATGTTAGGCATGCAGAATCAGACACTCTGGAGGTGGGGCCAGCAATCTGTTTCAACAAGACCCCTGCGGATTCTGATGTGTGCTCAAGATGGACAGCCACGGAAAACTCTAGTCTTTGGAATCCAGCATTTACCAACAGAGTGACCTTGGCCAGTTTATTTCTAGTCCACGAGCCTCAGCTACCGTGATGAGATACTGCATGCCCAGCGCCTGGCATATGTCAGAGATGCTGCATTGATCCTTTGCCAATAAAACAAGCTTCACAGCGGCCTATGATTTGTTAGCCAGTAGTTGGAGGTAAAATATGTGTTTCTGTGAAAACTGACGATTACTGTTTTGACGTGTCCTTTCTTACCTCAGAATCTGAATCACTGCACTTCTTCTATGATTCAGACTCTCCGCTTCTCAGAAAAAAGGAAGCTGGGTCACAGCATCTGTTCTTCCTGTTGCTCAAGGTGCTTAACTGAACTCGTAGTGACTTTGCACACAGAAGGTCAGGAAGACAGAAGGGTCCTTCCCTTCCTCATAGCCCCTCAGGTCTAGGAAACCCCTGGATCCATAGTCAGATGGCCTCCCCTAGGGGACTGATCATTCCTAAGATGTCTGGGAGACCAGGACACATCCCCAGGGGCAGCTGCTCCTTCTCTACCACCTGGAGACACTGCCCTCTACCCTGGGGGGGCAGTCTTTAAAGGCCGATCTGTAACTAGACTGAGGTTTCTAAGTTTTCTTGCGCCCCACCCAAACCCTGAGGCACAGGTTATTGGTGGCAAGCAAGAGAAAAGAGAAATTATAGGTAACTCCTCCCAGGCCACTAAGCACTGTTCGCTCTTCACCTCTTAACTCAGGATGGAATACTGAGATTCTAGAAATAATGACTACCTGACAATCATTACATGCCAGCCAGATGCTAAGTTCCTTCTATACATCACCTTATGTAATTTTCACAATGACTCCCAAAGAAGACTTTATCTCTATTTTACAGATGAGGAAGTGGAGGTACAGAAATATTCAGCACTCTTTGCATGCCTGTGGTCTCATAACAAGAATTGTAATGGAGGCGGGATTCATGTAGTTGGGGGGGGAGAGCCAGGGATGCCACCTCCCAGGCTATGTGATGCTGGCTGCTGCTGTTGAGTTGTTGTTGTTTTTCCTTCCTTCCTTCCTTCCTTCCTTCATTCTTTCCTTCCTTCCCTCCTTCCCTCCTTCCCTCCTTCCCCCTTCCCTCCTTCCCCCTTCCCTCCTTCCCCCCTTCCCTCCCTCCCTCCTTCTCCTCCCCTCCCTCCCTCCTTCCCCTCCCTCCCTCCCCTCTCCCTCCCTCCCTCCCTCCTTCCCTCCTTCCCTCCTTCCTTCCTCTCTCTCTTTCTTTCTCTCTTTCTCTGTCATCGCCCAGGCTGGAGTGTGATGGCATGATCTCAGCTCACTGAAATCTCTGCCTCGGTTCAAGTGAATCTCTTGCCTCAGCCTCCCAAGTAGCTGGGATTACAGGCATGCGACACCACACCTGGCATTTTGTGTTTTTTTAGTAGAGATGGGATTTCATCATGTTGCTCAGGCTGGTCTCAAACTCCTGACCTCAAGTAATCCACCCATCTCGGCCTCCTAAAGTGCTGGGATTACAAGTCGTGAGCCACTGTGCCCAGCCTGTTTTTATTATTTTCAATGCACGGCAGAAAATTTAAAAATATGGAATGCTTCATGAATTTCCATGTCATCCTTGCGCAGGGACCATGTGAATCTTCCTGTATCATTTCAGTTTTAGTATACATGTTGCTGAAGCGAGCACTGCTGTGGAGTTTTGATGACTCAACATCTTGGTACAACTTGGGCATCAGGAGACAATTGAAGTGGCTGTGGTCTCAACCTGGGTTACACATGGGAATTGCCCAGGGAGCTTTTTTAAAAAAAAATTTACATCTGGGTCCTTCCCAGAGTTTCTGATGTAATTGCACTGGATTGTGGAGTGGGCTCTGGGAGTTTTGAAAGCCCTTCTGATGATTCCAACAGCAGCCAGAATGAAGATACTCTATCATAGACCTGAATGGGGCTTCAGAGGCACGCAGGCCCCTGGGCATGTGCAGATGGGTGGCTGCCCTGTTGATGGAGATTTGGCCTTTATTTTTAGGCCCTTTCTGATGAAATCTCCTTTTCACAAACAAGCATAAAAATAAACTTCATCCTGTCCCTCAAGCTTTCCACCAACATGGAAGCTGGCATTTCAATAAGCTTGAAGGGAAAGGGAAACTTTTCCCCTTTCAGAAGAAAGTCTGACTTTGAAGAACACATTTGACCAGCATCTCATTCATGTCTGTCTTCATGGATATTAACAGCCCCTTTTCCCCAAACATAGAAATAATACATTCTAAATACATCAATCTGTTTTCTACAACAGCTCCTTACGTATTATAAGGTTAAAAGTACCCTGATTTGGTAATAAATAAGTAGCATGATTTTATTTTTTTAAACAAACACCCCCAGAGTTTGTAAATCTGGGGGAATATTTCACTCCTTTAAATCTATTTGAGAAGAGAGGCCTGTTTTAATGATATGATCACTTAACACTCAATGGGATTTTTCTTCCAGAATTGCCTTAGAACTGGATTAATAATAGACATCCCAAGGTGATTTTAATCATTGCTCTGCTCTTTGATCAAACTGGATTTACTTCATTCTTTGATGACTTTATTTCCCCAGTGTGAGTCTGGATAAAGTCTAACAATTTCTGATATTCAAATTATCCTAAGCGAATTAATGTAGGAACAGAAAACCAAATACCACATGTTCTCACAGGTGGGAGTTAGATGTTGAGCACACATGGGTATAAAGATGGGAATAATTGACACAGGGAAATAGATGGGGGAAGAATGGGAGGGGCCAAGGGTTGAAACACTCCCTATCAGGTCCTATACCTGGGTGATGGGATCATTTGTACGCCAAACCTCAGCAACACACAACTTACTCATGTAACAAAACAGACCTGCACACGTTCCCCCGAGACTAAAAGGTTGAACACAAACATAGGAAAAGTTTCTAAATAGAACATTTCTCTAGATTTTTCTAGAGAAAGATCCTGAGGCTCGTTGTTAGTGAGTTGTCCTAAACCCTTTCTTTGGAATGGCATTGGTGGGTGGGGAAGGACAGGCAAGTATAATGACAGCTGGTTACATTGATGGCTCTGGTCTTTGGAGTTAATCTGGAGATAAAGTTCCAGCCCCATTAAATAATCAAGTGACCTGGCATTGTTACCAAGCCTCCTGTGCTTCAGTTTCATCAGCTGTGAAATGGGGATAAGAACATCTCATGATTGTTTCATGATTATTTCCAGAATGTCTGTCAAGTACGTGGTACACAGTCGATGTTTTAAATGGTAAACTATTACGATTTAATTAAGATGTTGCCTGATGAACTTTTTCCTGAATACCTGTTAAATTCAGAACAGATACAAACCAAGTAAAATCTTGGCCTCTGACATTTGAGACTCACATTCATTTGTGCAAAGAGCCAACAAAAGTTTGTTGAATTCCTACTCCCTCTGCGCCCTTCTAGGTCCACGTGCTAGGAAGGTTCAGAGCAGAGGAGTCCCATTGCAGACACCCACACATTTGCATCTGGAGTTGACAAAGTCAGCCAGGTGGGGTGGCTATAGCAGGCATAGACCTGTAGAGGGGGATAAGGCCCTCCAGGTGGGCCCACCGAGGAGCAGACTTTCTGGGGGTCACTAAAAGACCTCCTCAGCCAGGCCACCCTTCCACTTTTTTCAGTCCCTCAAGTTAGAGGGAAGGAGGCTGGAGGCTGCCACCTGTTGTAGGCAGGTAAACTTGACAAGTGGATGTGGACCTTTTCATTTTTTTGAGACAGGATCTCGCCCTGTTGCCCAGGCTGGAGTGCAGTGGTGCAATCTCAGCTTACTGCAACCTCTGCCTCCCAGGTTCAAGCAATTCTCCTGCCTCAGCCTCCAGAGTAGCTTGGACTACAGGCGCCTGCCACCATGCGTGGCTAATTTTTCTGTTTTTAGTAGAGATGGAGTTTCACCATGTTGGTTTGAACTCCTGACCTAAAGTGATCTTTCTGCCTTCACCTCCCAAAGTGCTAGGATTGTAGGTGTGAGCCACCATGCCTGGCCAACGTGGGCCTTTTTCTAAATTGAGATTTGGAGTGCAGTAAGTTGTTTGCCTTCATTGGAGGATTGCAAGTGCAGTCGAAGGGAGCCCTGGTTCTGTGCCAGCCTCTTTTTAATTTAATTTAATTTATTTATTTTGGAGACAAAGTTTTGGTCTTTTTGCCCAGGCTGTAGTGCACTGGCACGATCTTAGCTCACTGCAGCTCTGCCTCCCAGGTTCAAGTGATTCTCGTGCCTCATTCTCCCAAGTAGCTGAGATTACAGGTGCATGCCACCATGCCCGGGTAATTTTTGTATTTTTAGTAGAGATGGGGTTTCAGCATGTTGGCTAGGCTGGTCTCGAACTCCTGACCTCAGGGGATCTGCCCACCTTGGTCTCCCAAAGTGCTGGGAATACAGGAGTGAGCCAACACACCCGGCCCACCAGCCTCTTTTTAAACCATTATTAAGTTCTCTCTTTCTGGTAGGTGTCTGCTGGGGTTCTGACAGATATTCCCTTTGACCCATAAGATGAATTGCATCTGCTGCCCTGGGGTGAGCCTACTTCTCTCCGCATCAGAAGCTCCTCCTTGGAAGTATGGCCATTGCGATGCTGTTTGCCTTTTTGGTTCCATTTCTCTGGCCACTCTTTATAACTGCCCTGTGCTGAGATGTTTGGCTGTGTCAGTTCTGCTTTCAGAAAGGAAGAGAAGGACTTGTTGGCCCAGCTTGGGCCAGGGTTTTAATGGGAAGGAGGATGACTCAGGGATATAATATTGGGGCCACAAGAAGCTGAGTAGGATAAGGATGAGACCCAGGAGGACAGCAAGAAGACTTGGGTTTTAGGAGAGAACCCTTCTGCATACCTTCTTAGCTGGGCCTGTGTGTGTGTGTGTGCACGAGCGCATGTGTATGTGCACACACACATAGGGCTTCCGTTGCTGTTGCTAGGGGATATTATTCCTTCACACACAAATTTCAAGTCCAGTCAGAAGACATCTGTGAGTTCCTTGAAGTTCCAGATCCAGTATGGGTTAGCTCAAAAGTAGAGTTGGGTCCGGGTGTGGTGGCTCATGCCTGTAATCCCAGCATTTTGGGAGGCCGAGGCAGGTGGCTTACCTGAGGTCAGGAGTTTGAGACCAGCCTGACCAACATGGTGAAACTCTGCCTCTATAAAATACAAAATCAGCTGGGCGTGGTAGTGTGCACCTGTAATCCCAGCTACTCAGGAGGCTGAGGCAGGAGAATCACTTGAACCTGGGAGGTGGAGGTTGCAGCGAGCAGAGATTGCACCACTGCATTCCAGCCTGGGTGACAGAGTGAGGCTCCATCTCAAAAAAAAAAAAAAAAAAAAAAAGTAGAGTTGGTTTGTTCAACGTGCTCCTCCTTGTTTCACTTCTACAGGAGGAGGCTTTCTTTGAGCTTGAGGAAAAAGGAGAAACAGGGCCCAGGTTCTGCTTGGGCCTCCCCTTCTCATGGGGTAATGGAGCTGGAAGCAGGTGGAAGCAGTCACTCCTGTGTTCTGAAGGGTGCCTTGTTTCTCAGTGTTGCAGAAGATTCCTGACCCAGGGAATCAGAAGGCCTGGGCTGGGGCCTGCCCTGTCCCCCTGCCTGCGTGCACTTTGGAAGGGCCTACCCACTTCTGCAGGTCAATATCTTGTTCTTCCATGGACATCATAACTCTTGTCCTAGCTCCCAATTGTGAGGATCCAATAAAGCAGTGGAGGATGAGCAAATACACTGAGAAAATCGAGGGTTTCTCATTGAGCATCCTAGATTTCACTCTATGAACAGAGTAGAGGCTCTGCTTTTCTCTCCTCAGTGACAATGCCAGAATTGATCTTATTTGCTCCTGGATTTGAGACTGGTATATTTGATCATTGGAGGCTGAACAAGACTTTCTTATGTGATTTGGGTCATATTTGCTTCAGTAACTGTCCTGCTCTCCCCACGTCTCCCCATGCCCATCCCCCACCCAGAGTGTCTGCCATTGGTTTTAACCCTTGAGACTAGCCGCCTGGTGCTCCGAGGTGACACGCTGGGTGTGCAGCCCTCCTTGCTCCCTGATAACTTGCCTGCTGCGGTTTTCTAGGATGGGCACTCAGTAATGCTTTCTAATCGTCTTGCAAGGGAAGACATCTGAAGCTGGGTGTTGATTGTGATGGGGTTTGATGCACAACTTGTGTGAACAATTAAAGAAATGACAAGTTGTTTTCTTTCCTCTTTCTTAAAATGACAAATTTGGGCAAAGAAGAAGAAAATATCCAAGTCTCTAGAAGTTGAAAGAGTGCTTGCCCAGTCTTCTTCCTGGAGGGGCAAATAGGAAAAGTGAGGTGTTGCCACCCATCTGCTGGGTTGAATGAGAACCTTGGCAGGCTGCCATGCCTTGAACGTCTCTTGGGCCCCAGTGACTGAGTCTTATCAGGGTAAGGGTAGGAGAGAGGGGCTCAGGACGGTCATTTGTAGCTTGTAACGGTCCTAACTGGAGAGTTGACTAAGTTGAAACAATATAATCTCATCCATAAAATGGGGATACTTAAGCCGAATAATTTCTGAGCTCCTTTTAGTTTGACTTAGTTTAGTTAAATTGTTTGATTTTAAGAGGAGAACAAGAAATTGAAATTTTACCCAGGTATTTCTGATCCATTTGGTCTTACATCCACAAATTAGACACCTGGACTTTGAAGAACCTCAAAAAAGTACAGCTTTCTACATTACCTACTTGGTAAGGATAATTGAATACAGTCCCGTAATGCACAACCTCAGTTATTATATAAACACTTACTGAGAAAATGCATGGCTACCAGTGTCTAGATGGGGTCCTGCTCTTTTCCTATTTGCAGTAAAGCTGGGGAGAATTCATATACATAAGAAAAATAACACATGAGAAATTGATTAAATGCCAAAGCAGAAGTAAAAAATGTGGGACCTCTAGAGGGATGTACGGAAGCATTTGACTTGCGAGAATGAGGAAGCTGACTCAGAAAATGGGCCTTAGAGAATGAAAATTATTTCTGTTCTATTAGAATGGAGGAAGTGATTCCAGGCAGAGGGGGCATATGCGCAAAGATGGGGAGGCCTGGAAACACACATGACTTATTCAGGTCCCAGTGAGGCATACGCAGAATGAAGAGGGTGGGTGATGAAAGTACTGGCAAGGAGTTACATTTGAATCAGATTATGGAGACTTTGAAGGTCAGGTAAGTACAGACACATATGCAGAAGGGAATCTACCTGTTTAGATCTGTATTTAATTATAAATGATGATTACCAAGTGGCATTATTATCAAGAGAATTGATTTGGGTGAGACTGGAAGCAGAGGCCAGTCAGCGAGACCTGTTGTTTCAGGAATGTTATACTATGGGCCCAAGCTGGGGGGAAGCTTGAACATGTGCATAGAACTTCAGAGTCAGCTACACCTTCCTGTACAGCTGTTACGCTCATAGCTGGTACACCACATCCTGCCAGTAGAAATGTAGGAGGAGTAATTCCATTTACAATGAGGAAAATGAGGCTGAAAGTGGCTAAATGACTTTTCCAAGGTCACCCAATAACTTGATCCATGGTCAAGTATATTGTCCACCAAGCAATGGAAAGCAGGGGAAGGGATGTCTGCACCCCCACCAGCATCATCCAACTCTTCTCCATCTCTGGCCTGAATGGCAACAATAGCCTCCCAGGGGGTCTTCTCATGTGCACTCTGCCTGTCTTCCATCTCCACTCCAGCCTCTGCCCATCAGAGCCTCACCCATGAGACAGGACACAGTTTTCAAAAAGTTTAGACCCATTACCCTCGTGCTTAAACTCTTCAGTGGTTTGCCATTTCTCCTAGGATAAAAGCAAACTTAGCTCTCCCTCCAAGACCCTGCATGGCTGGGCCCTGCCTAGCTCTTCAGCCTTATCCCTCTTTTGACTTTCATCCCCACCAGCTACTTTCAGTGGTCCTTCTTCCTTCTACCACTGGGCCTTTGCACAGCCCCTCTGTCCAGAATGTCCTTTCTTTCCATTTGGCCAGGGGACCCCTTACCCTCCAGATCTCAAGCCAAGTATCAGCTTCTCAAAGATGATTTCAGCTGGCCTCTCCAATGAAATCAAACACTTACTACAGGTTCTTATAGAAGCCTTTGCTTCTCTTCCCTAGCAGTTGACATGGTTGTTATTTTGCAGGTGTGTGTGTGTGTGTGTTTGATGAATGCCTATTTTCCCCCACTGGGACTATAAAACTCTCAAGTTTCCAGACCTTGAATACTGACTGGCACAGAGTGGGCACATACTGTTTGTTGAATAAATGAATAAATAACAGAAGAGACTGTATTTGTTTTTGTTATCCACTGTAACCCCCCAGTGACTCATTTGCTGCTTGATTACAGTAGGCACAAGTTTAAGGAATGAAGAGGTGATAAAAGGAAGGGAGGGAGATAGAGAAGAAAAGAAAAGAGGAGAAGACAGGGGAAGGGAGGGAAAGGGGAGGAGAGGAGAGGAGGAAGACTTTCAAGGCTGAAGGGGCTGTGGAAAAGGGAAAGTTATTTTTGCCAAGAGGTAGGGTTAGGGTGACCAAATCATTTCGGTGTGCCTGGGACTTCCCAGTTTCTAAACATGCTGCATCCCTGGAAACCCCTCAAGCTTGCCCTGAATGTGACAGCAGACAGAGCAGAACTGGGCGCAGAGCATGGAGCCACTGCAGGCCCCACCTGAAGTCTGAACCTCATGGAATCGGTCCACAGATGTGCATCAGCCTGGGCATTTCACCTTGCTTTGGTCTCTAGGTCCCCAGGAACCAGGGGAAAGAGATGATGGATACAAGAAATGGGTCCCTTGCTACTTGCTTGGGAAATCTGGAAGTGGGTTATTTAATAGAGGGATAGGATAGGAATGCATAGGAAGTTGTGTCTCGGGGGAATGATATGATCTCATTAAGATGTCCTCCAGCACTGCAATTTAAAAGGATACATGGAACCCTGTGTGAGGTTGTAGATAGCTACTGTACCCAATTGCCTATCATATAAAGTTATTGTGATGATCAAATGAGATGATGGAGGTACCAACTGGAGTCTGGGGACTTTCTGATGGCCTCAGTAAGTTACGATTATTATCTGGTGGCAGTTCCAAGAGAGACACACTTGCCTGGAGGTTCAGAATATGGACTATGGAGTCAGCAAATGAGAGTTAAACCCTGGCTCTGCCTCTCTCAAGCTGTGTGACCTCAGGGAGTTACTCTTTTTTTTCCCTTTTATTTATTTATTTTTAATTTTATTTATTTATTTTTTTGAGACAGAGTCTTGCTCTGTTGCCTAGGCTGGAGTGCAATGGTGCGATCTCAGCTCACTGCAACCTCCGCCTCCCAGGTTCAAGTGATTCTCCTGCCTCAGCCTCCCAAGTAGCTGGGATTACAGGCACCCACCACCATGCCCAGCTAATTTTTATATTTTTAGTAATGGGGTTTCACCATGTTGGTCAGGCTGGTCTCAAACTCCTGACCTCAGGTGATCCACCTGCCTTGGCCTCCCAAAGAGCTGGGATTACCACGCCTGGTCAGGATTTTTAAACATAGTGTAGCCTATTGGAAGAAGTAGATTCTGGATTTTGGTGACCTTCAAACCCACAACACTGGTTGTAACATGTTTCAGAAACAGGCTACCTTTCTTTATGGGGGACCAGGCCATTCTAGCCTCAACTAGCTCCACCCCTATGCTATTGTTTATACCTCTCTTAGGCTCTTTTAATTTTATCCCTCCTGATCTAGCTACTTACGTATTTATCTTTTCATCTTCCCCAGTGGATGCAAGGTCTTTGAGGGCTTGATGAGCTTGTAGTTCTTTTTACATATGGTCATCTACCTGTCCATTAATTTTTATGGAATCACAGAATCTTAGATGGTGAGGAACCATAAAGATAATCCATTCCAATGATGCCATTAGACATCATAACCATAGCTCAATGATATGTATGTATGTATGTATGGATGGATGGATAAATGGATGAACAGGTTAGTGGGGGAGGTGGATGAATAAGTGGCTGGATAGATTGATGGATTGGAAGACGAATGAATGGGTAGGTGAATAGGATGGATGGGTGGGTGAGTAGATGGACTGATTGATAAATTGGAGGTTTGGAAGATGAATAGATGATTGTGTGGGTAGATGAGTAGGTGGGCAAGTGAATAAATAGATTGTTGAATTTGAAGATGCATTAGATGGGATGAAGGGAGAGATGGATGAATAAGTGAGTGGGTAGATGGATGGAATGATGGATTATGGATAGATAGGTGCTGGATGGTTAGGTGGAGTTATCTCCTCTATTAAGGGAGAGAAAGATCATTCATGGTGAGGCTTTTGGGCTGTCTGCCCCTATTGTATCACCCACACCACTGCCCCCAACAACTTGTTAATGAAGGGAAGTCCTAGGGGGGATTGAGTGATAAGAGCATGATCTCTGAAATTAGACTGCCTAAGTGCTGACTCTAGCCTCTCTAAGGCTCAGTTTTCTCATGTATGAGGGGTGAGACTTTTTCACTGGAAAATGTGTATGCTACCTCTGGGCAGATTTTTGCTTTTTCAGATTAAAAGTCGGTGACCTTATTCCAGGGATAGTTGTTCTGATTTTGGTCAGGCCCATCTGAATGTTTATGACATTGAACCCTGTCCCAGCTACAAGGTCTAACACCCAAGTGGATTCATTTCTTTCTATATTAGGAAGCAAAGGGCCACAGAATGTATACATTTTGCCAATGCAATGTCATTTCTCATACCAGGAAATCTTTAGGGATGTTTGAACCACTGAGTTATATAAGAAAATGAATTAGAGATGGGGCTGAATAAGTGGGAAAATCATTTCCATTGCTGTTCTCAAGTATAAGGCAAAAACACTGTTGACTTTGCCATAGCACTGACATCCCCAGCCATGGTCTCCTTTTCTTTGAGTGGATTATTCAGTGTTAAGTGATTGTGGGAACTGAGACCCTCTGCTTCCTCTTACCTACAACATGCCTTTGAGCCTGACCTTGAAGAAGGTTATTTTCTTGGTACTGATCATTATCTGCATTAGTGTAAATGTCGCATGATATGTACAAGTCATGTCTTGGTCTAAAGGATTTGCAGGCATGTAGCCATTTGACATACTGTATATTTTATGTAGATATTTGTTACCTTTCTGCACTCACCAGAAGGATGAAGATTTTTAAGTCTGTTTGTTCACTGCTGTAACCCCAGAAGCTAGAACGGTGCCGACACTTCATAGGTATCCAGTAAATATTTATTAAGTAACTACATGAGTTATCTATTTCTCAGGAGAACCCTATGAGGTGAATATTATCCTTCCCACTTCACAGATGGGGAAACTAAAACTCAAATCTTAGATAATTTTGAGGATATTTTAATTTGTGGGGCCACCATATTAGGCTCATAGGTAGAGAAATACGCGGAAATGAATCATTTCACAAGGAAAATAGGAAGCAAATAAAATGTACTTAGCTCAGTTTTGCTTTTGGAAGGCAGTTATATTAGGTCTCTATCATGGACTTGCTTCTCTGACCGGTATGCTTAATCCTAATGGTTTTCTATTAGCATTTGTGTTAGGGAGAAACTATCCTTATGGCCCTGAGGCATGATGGGGAGGGAGCAAACAATGAGGATGCCCTTAGCAGGAGCCAGGTCTTTATGCAAATGTTCTCTCAGTTCCTCCTCACCTTAACCTGGTTACCATCCCATCTCACAGGTGAAAACACCAAGTCTGAGGCCAAGAGCCAAGCTGGCATTTCCCCCAGGCCACATGATGAAGGTGAACCTGTGCATCTTTTCTGCTTCCCATTTTGTTTTATTTTATTTTATTTTATTTTTTGAGACAGAATCTCACTCTGTTGCCCAGGCTGGAGTGCAGTGGTGCAATCTCAGCTCACTGCAAACTGTGCCTCCCAGTTTTAAGCTATTCTTGCACCTCGGTCTCCTAAGTGGCTGAGACTACAGGCACATGCCATCATGGCCGACTAATTTTTTTTAAATTTTTTATTTTTGAGATGGAGTCTCGCTCTGTCACCTAATCTGGAGTGCAGTGGTGCGGTTTTGGCTCACTGCAACCTCTGCCTCCCAGGTTCAAGCGATTCTCCTGCCTTGGCCTCCCAAGTAGCTGAGATTAAAGGTGCATGCCACCACGCCCAGCTAATTTTTGTATTTTTAGTAGACATGGGGTTTCACCACGTTGGCCAGGCAGGTCTCGGGCTCCTGGTTTTAAGTGATTCACCTGCCTCAGCCTCCCAAAGTGCTGGGATTACAGGTGTGAGCCACCTGACCTAGCCTGCTTCCCATTTCTTTTCTTTTTTTTTGAGATGGAGTCTCCCTCTGTTGCCCAGGCTGGAGTGTAGTGGTGTGATCTCAACCTCTGCCTGCCAGGTTCAAGCGATTCTCCTGCCTCAGACTCCCAAGTAGCTGCGATTACAGATGCGTGCCACCGTGCCCAGCTACCCATTTCTTTATGAGGTTGCTTATATGCTCAGCTCTTTGGCAGAAGAGGCTTTGTTACTATTGAACCTCCAGTGCCCAGCAGAGCATCAGGTATGCAGTAGATACTTAACAAATGTCAGCTGAGTTGATGAAATTTCCTCAAAGTAAGGCACGTTGTAGATAAGAGAAAGCAGAGGGTCTTGGTTCCCACAATCACTTAACACCAAGTAATCCACTCAAAGAAGAGTAAAATCCACTCAAAAAAAGTAAATTCAGAGGCACATCCTATTTCCTAAACACTCTCAGCTCCTCATTCCTGCCTTTTGGTTAAGACTTCATTGTGCAATCTGAGCAGGCAGGAAGTGAAATGGGGATTGTTATGGGTTTTGTCTGCTGATAGCAAGGCATAGATGGTGACTAACTGGCCATTATTGATTTTGCTCATATACAGCATTTTCGGTTTTCTGTCGCCCTTTGATTGATGGGGTGGCTCCTGGCTGCAGCAGGTGGGTCCATTTTATGCTTGGTTGATGAGTCCCACAAAGGCCCATTAAATCAATTAAGTTGGCAGGTGTGAGAAAATCTGGGCTGAGGCAGGGAATCTGCCTGACTTTGCCTGTCAGACAAATACCCCTGGGTCACAGGGCTGCCATGGGAAGGGCTTCCATCCCACCATCTCCTGTCCTGAGTGCTGTGGGGAGATGAGCCTGAATCCTACATGGATTCTGCCTCCAAAGTGAGCAGCATCAAGTGGAGATGGGACCTCTGTACACATCACTGAGAACCAGGGACAAGGTGTGAAGTGCTGCAGGAGCAGTGCGGAGAACATACTCTGACAGTTTAGAGAAGGGATGGAAGACACCTGTTAGGGCTTGAGTGCAGTGGTGGTGAGCACAGGGTGATAAGAAAGGTTTTCTGAAAGAGATGGTGTTTGACCCAGAAGGTTGGTGGGATTGGATGTGCAGAGAAGCTGGGAAAAGCACTCCAGGAAGCAGGTGCTTCCTAAGCCATGGCAGAGTTTGGAAAGTGTAGAGAGTGTATGTTAAAGAGCAAGTAGCTCCTCCTGGCTGAAACAGAAGGCACCTGGAAGGAAAAAAACTTAGGTGTGAAGTGAAGTCTTTGGAATAGGTTTTAGGAAGCCCAAGTGCCAGGCTGGGAGGAAGGTAGGTGCCATGGCAGAGTCCTGGTTTTGGAGTCTGACCTTTTGGTGCTAGCTGAGGGACCCCGGGCAGCTGCCTCACTAGGCATCAAAGCACATAGAACTTGCCTTCTCTTTCTATTGTGAAGCTGCAACAAGGATTCAAATAATCCATGGAAAACACTTTGCACAGGTGCCTGGTAAGCATTTCATAGATGGTAACTGCTGTATTGTTATTTTTGTTATTATAAGACAGTGAAATTTCCTGAATGGTTATCTCAAAATATTTTTGAAAGGAAGGTGGATGGAAAAAGAATCTAAGAATCTACTTTGGAATTATCCCAAAAGACCTGAGATCATTTTTTCACTTCTCTTGTGAGCATCTTTTTATCTTTGTGTGTGTGTGTGTGTTTGAAACGGAATCTCACTCTGTCACCCTTGCTGGAGTGCAGTGGCACAATCATCTCTCACTGTAGCCTCAAACCCCCTGGACTCAAGAGATCCTCCCACCTTGGTTTCCCAAGTAGCTGAAACTACAGGTAGGGCCACTGCACCAGCTAATGTTGCTTGCTGTGTTGCCCAGGTTGGCCTTAAACTCCTGGCCTCAAGGGTTCCTCCTCTCTTGGCCTCCCAAAATGCTGGGATTACAAGCATGTGCCACTGCACCTGGCTATGAGCATTTTTTTATTAATGATGAGTTGTTAACTTTTGGTGTTTCAAGGGCATAACACCATTTATTGCAAGTCATAGTTGACCATTATGTAGGAGGTCATATTGAATTTGATTTTTAAATAACTAGAAATTTTAGGTAGGAAGAACAGCTCAGTTCCAAGTTCACTTTAATATTTATTGAGCATTGGACGGACCAGGCAAGACGGCCAAATAGGAACAGCTCCGGTCTGTAGCTCCCAGTGAGATTAATGTAGAAGGTGAGTGATTTCTGCATTTCCAACATAGGTACCCGGTTCATCTCACTGGGAGAGGGTAAGCAGAAGCAGGGTGGAGTGTTGCCTTACTTGGGAAGTGCAAGGGATTGGGGAACTCTCTCCCCAAGCCAACAGAAACCGTGAGGGACTGTGCCATGAGGGATGGTGCTATTTGGCCCAGATACTATGCTTTTCCCATGGTTTTCACAACCCACAGACCAGCAGATTCCCTGGGGTGCCTACACCACCGGGGCCCTGGGTTTCAAGCATAAAACTGGGCGATTGTTTGGGAAGACACTGAGCTAGCTGCAAGTTTTTTTTCATACCCCAGTGGTGCCTGGAATACCAGTGAGACAGAACCATTCGCTCCCTTGGAAGAGGGGGATGAAGCCAAGGAGTCGAGTGGTCTTGCTCAGTGGATCCCACCCCCATGGAGCCCAACAAGCTAAGATCCACTGGCTTGAAATTCTTGCTGCCAGCATAACAATCTGAAGTTGACCTGGGATGCTTGAACTTGGTCGGGGACGTGCATTACTGAGGCTTGAGTAGGCAGTTTTCCCCTAACAGTGTAAACAAAGCTGCTGGGAAGTTCAAACTGGTTACGAACACACTACAGCACAGCAAAGCCGCTGTAGCCAGACTGCCTCTCTAGAGTCCTCCTCTTTGGGCGGGCATCTCTGAAAAGAAAGGCAGCAGCCCCAGTCAGGGGCTTACAGATAAAACTTCCATTTCCCTGGGACAGAGGACCTGGTGAAAGGGGCAGCTGTGGGTGCAGCTTCAGCAGACTTAAACATTCCTACCTGTTGGCTCTGAAGAGAGCAGCAATTTCCCAGCACAGCACTTGAGCACTGCTAAGGGATAGATTGCCTCAAGTGGGTCCCTAACCCCTGTGCCTCTTGTGGGGGAGACACCTCTCAGCAGGGGTCAACCGACACCTCATACAGGACAGCTCTGGCTGACATCTGGCGGGTGCTCCTCTGGGATGAAGCTTCCAGAGGAAGGAGCAGGCAACAATCTTTGTGTTCTGCAGGCTCTGCTGGTGATACCTGGCAAACAGTGTCTGGAGTGGACCTGCAACGAACTCCAGCAGACCTGCAGCAGAGGGGCCTGACTCTTAGAAGGAAAACTAACAGACAGAAAGCAATAGCATCAACATCAACAAAAAGGATGCCCATGCAAAAACTCCATCCAAAGCTCAACAAAATCAAAGACTAAAGGTAGATAAATCAATGAAGATGAGGAAAAACCAGTGTAAAAAGGCTGATTATTTCAAAAACCAGAATGCCTCCTCTCCTCCAAAGGATCACAACTCCTCGCCAACAAGGGAACAAAACCGGATGGAGATTGAATTTGATGAATTGACAGAGTAGGCTTCAGAAGGTGGGTAACAACAAACTCTTCCAAGCTAAAGGATCATGTTCTAACCCAATGCAAGGAAGCCAAGAACTTTGATTAAAGGGTTACAGGAATTGCTAACTAGAATAAATAGTTTAGAGAAGAAAATAAATGACATGATGGAGCTGAAAAACACAGCACGAGAACTTCATGAAGGATACACAAGTATCAATAGCCAAATTAATTAAGTGGAAGAAGCAATATCAGAGACTGAAGATCAACTTAATCAAATAAAATGTGAAGGTAAGATTAGAGAAAAGAATGAAAAGGAACAAACTAAGCCTCCAAGAAATATGGAACTATGTGCAAAGACCAACCCTACATTTGATTGGTGTACCTGAAAGTGATGGGGAGAATGGAACCAAGTTGGAAAATACATTTCAGGATATTATCCAGGAAAACTTCCCCAATGTAGCAAGACAGGCCAACATTCAAATTCAGGAAATACAGAGAAGACCACAAAGATACTCCTTGAGAAGTGCAACCCCTAACAGAAGACACATAATCATCAGATTCACCAAGGTTGAAATGAGGGAAAAAATCTTAAAAGCAACCAGAGAGAAAGTCGTGTTACCCACAAAGGGAGGCCTATCAGACTAACAGCGGATCTCTGCAGAAACCCTACAAGCCAGAAAAGAGTGGGGACCAATATTCAACATTCTTGAAGAAAAGAACTTTCAAACCAGAATTTCATATCCAGCCAAGTTAAGCTTCATAAGCAAAGGAGAAATAAAATCCTTTACAGACAAGTAAATGATGAGGGATTTTGTCACCATCAGGCCTGCCTTACAAGAGCTCTTCAAGAAAGCACTAAATATGGAAAGGAAAAACTGGTACCAGCCACTGCAAAAACATACCCACTTGTAAAGACCATTGACACTATAAAGAAACTATATCAATTAATGGGCAAAACAATCAGCTAGCATCCTAATGACAGGATCAAATTCACACATAACAATATTAACCTTAAATGTAAATTGGCTAAATGTCCCTATTAAAAGACAGACTGGCAAATTGGATAAAGAGTTGAGAACCATCAGTGTACTGTATTCAGGAGACCCATCTCATGTGCAAAGACGCACATAGGCTCAAAATAGAGGGATGGAGAAATATTTACCAAGCAAATAAAAAGCCAAAAACAAGCAGGGGTTGCAATCCTAGTCTCTGATAAAACAGACTTTAAACCAACAAAGATAAAAAAAGACAAAGAAGGGCATTACATAATGGTAAAGGGATCAATGCAACAAGAAGAGCTAACTGTCCTAAATATATATGCACCCAATACAGGAGCACCCGGATTCATAAAGCAAGTTCTTAGAGGCCTACAAAGAGACTTAGACTCCCACACAATAATAGTGGGAGACTTTAACACCCACTGTCAATATTAGTCAGATCAGTGAGACAGAAAATTAACAAGGATATTCAGAACTTGAACTCAGATCTGGACCAAGCAGATCTAGTAGACATCTACAGACACTACATCCACAGAATATACATTCTTCTCAATATTAACCTTAAATGTAGATTGGCCAAATGTCCCTATTAAAAGCACCACATAGCATTTATTCTAAAATTTTTGCAATCTACCCATCTGACAAAGGGCTAATATCCAGAATCTACAAAGAGCTAAAACAGATTTACAAGAAAAAAAACAAACAAACTCATTCAAAAGTGGGCGAAGGATATGAACAGACACTTTACAAAAGAAGACATCTATGAGGCCAACAAGCATACGAAAAAAGGCTCATCATCACTGGTCATTAGCGAAATGTAAATCAAAACCACATTGATATACCATCTCACACCAGTTAGAGTGGTGATCATTAAAAAATCTGGAGATAACAGGTGCTGGAAAGGATGTGGAGAAATGGGAACACTTTTACATTGTTGGTGGGAGTGCAAATTAGTGCAACCATTGTGGAAAACAGTGTGGCGATTCCTCAAGGACCTAGAAATAGAAATACCATTTGACTCAGCAATCCCATTACTGGGTATATACCCAAAGAATTATAAAATACTCTATTATAAAGACATATGCACACATATGTTCATTGTGGCACTGTTTACAATAGCAAAGACCTGGAACCAACCCAAATGTCTGTCAATGATAGACTGGATAAAGAAAACGTGGCATATATACACCATGGAATACTACACAGCCATAAAAAATGATGAGTTCATGTCCTTCACAGGGACATGGATGAATCTGGAAATCATTCTCAGCAAACTGACACAAGAACAGAGAACCAAACACCACATGTTCTCACTCATAGGAGGGTGTTGAACAATTAGAACACATGGACAAAGGGAGGGGAGCATCATACACTGTGGTCAGTTGGGGGGGTGGTTAGGGGAGGGACAGTGGGGGAGTGGGGAGGGTGAGGAGGGATAATGTGGGGAGAGATACCAGATATAGGTGATGGGAGGATGAAGGCAGCAAACCACCTTGCTATGTATGTACCTATGCAACAATCCTGCATGATCTGCACATGTACCCCAGAACCTAAAGTACGATTAAAAAATCCAGAAGAAATGGATAAATTCCTGGACACATAAACCCTCCCAAGACTAAACCAGGAAGAAGTTGAATCTCTGAATAGACAAGTAACAAGATCTGAAATTGGGGCAGTAATTAATAGCCTACCACCAATAAAAAGCCTAGGATTAGATGGATTCACAGCCAAATTTTACCAGAGGTACAAAGAGGAGCTGGTACCATTCCCTCTGAAACTATTCCAAACAATAGAAAAGAGGGACTCCTCCCTAACTCATTTTATCAGGCCAGCATCATCCTGATACCAAAACCTGGCAGAAACACGACAAAAAAAGAAAATTTCAGGCCAATATCCCTGATGAACATCGAAGCCAAAATCCTTAGTAAAATACTGGTAAATCGAATCCAGCAGCACATTAAAAAGCTTATCCATCACGATCAAGTTGGCTTCATCCCGGGGATGCAAGGCTGGTTCAGCATATGCAAATCAATAAATGTAATCCATCACATAAACAGAACCAATGACAAAAACCACGTGATTTTCTCAATAGAGGCAGAAAAGGCCTTTGATAAAATTCAATACCCTTCATGCTAAAAACTCTCAATAAACTAGGTTTTGATGGAACCTATCTCAAAATAATAAGAGCTATTTGTAACAAACCCACAGCCAATATCATACTGAATGCACAAAAGCTGGAAGCATTCCCTTTGAAAACTGGCACAAGACAAGGATGCCTTCTCTCACCACTCGTATTCAATATTGTATTGGAAGTTCTGGCCAGGGCAATCATGCAAGAGAAAGAAATAAAGGGATTCAAATAGAAAGAGAGGAAATCAAATTGTATCTGTTTGCAGATGACATGATTGTATATTTAGAAATCCCCATCGTCTCAGTCCCCAAACTCCTTAAGCTGATAAGCAACTTCAGCAAAGTCTCAGGATACAAAATCAATGGGCAAAAATCACAAGTATTCCTATACACCAATAATAAACAGAGAGCCAAATCATGAGTGAACTTCCATTCACAATTGCTACAAAGAGAATAAAATACCTAGGAATACAACTTACAAGGGATATGAAGGACCTCTTCAAGAAGAACTACAAACCACTGCTCAAGGAAATAAGAGAGAACACAAACAAATGAAAAAACATTTCATGTTTGTGGATAAAAAAAATCAATATTGTGAAAATGGCCATATTGTCCAAAGTAATTTATAGATTTGGTACTATTCCCATCAAGCTATCATTGACTTTGTTTACAGAATTAGAAAGAACTACTTTAAGAACTACCATAACCAAAATAGCATGGTACTGGTACCAAAACAGATATATAGACCAATGGAACAGAACAGGGGCCTCAGAAATAACACCACACATTTACAACCATCTGCTCTTTGACAAACTTGTCAAAACAAGCAATGGGGAAAGGATTCCCTATTTAATAAATGGTATTGGGAAAACTGGCTAGCCACATGCAGAAAACTGAAACTGGATGCCTGCCTTACACCTTCTACAAAAATTAACTCAAGATGGATTAAAATTTAACTCAAGTTGGATTAAAAATTTAAATATAATATCTAAAACCATAAAAACCCTAGAAGAAAACCTAAGCAGTACCATTTAGGACACAGTCACGGGCAAGGACTTCATGACTAAAACACCAAAAGCAACTGCAACAAAAAACACAGTTGACAAATGGGATCTAATTAAACAAAGAGCTTCTGCACAGCAAAAGAAACTCATCAGAGTGACCAGGCAATCTACAGAATGGGAGAAAATTTTTGCAATCTATCCATCTGACAAAGGGCTAATATCCAGAATCTACAAGGAATTTAAACAAATTTACAAGAAAAAACAACGCCATCAAAAAGCGGGTGAAGGATATGAACAGACACTTCTCAAAAGGAGACATTTATGTGGCCAACAAACATATGAGAAAAAGCTCATCATCACTGGTCTTTAGAGAAATGCAAATCAAAACCACAATGTAATACCATTTCATGTCAATTAGAATGGTGATCATTAAAAAGTCAGGAAACAACAGATGCTACAGAGGATGTGAGAGAAATAGGAAAGCTTTTACACTGTTGGTGGGAGTGTAAATTAGTTCAACCATTGTGGAAGGCAGTGTGGCAATTCCTCAGGGATCTAGGACCAGAAATACCATTTGACCCAGCAATCCCATTACTGCATATATACCCAAAGGATAAAGACACATGCACACGTATGTTTATTGCAGCACTATTCACAATAGCAAAGACTTGGAACAAACCCAAATGCCCATCAATGATAGACTGAATAAAGAAAATGTGACACATATACACCATGGAATACTATGCAGCCATAAAAAAGAATGAGTTCATGTCCTTTGCAGGGACATGGATGAAGATGGAAACCATCATTCCCAGCAAACTAACACAGGAACATAAAACCAAACACCACGTGTTCTCATTCATAAGTGGGAGGTGAACAATGAGAACATATGGGCACAGGGGAGGGGAACATCACACACTGGGGCCTATTGGGTGGTAGGGGGAAAGGGAAGGGATAGCATTAGGAGAAATACCTAATGTAGATGATGGGTTGATGGGTGTAGCAAACCACCACGACACATGTATACCTATATAACAAACCTGCACATTCTGCGCATGTATCCCAGTACTTAAAGTGTGTGTGTATATGTATATAATTTATTGAGCACTGCATATGTGCCAAATAGTCAAGCAGTGACAATACAAAGATCAGTGGTTCATAGTCTCTGCCCCCAAATATCTTAACTGGGTAGAGAACACTAACATGAAAATAAACAGAAAACATGGTGGCTTTGGTAAAAGAAGTTTGTATAGGTTCATGATTTTGGAAGATAACTCTAGGTAAAGTACCTACTACTACCTGGTGACAGCATACCTAGGTCCACATTTGTGAAAGTAAAACATATCCCTTTCACAGTTAAATCAGTAAATGAAAATTCTGGAGTTATGGCAATGAAAGCAATAGAACTATACATCTTTTTTTTTTTTTTTTTTGAGACAGAGTTTTACTCTGTCACTTAGGCTACAGTGCAGTGGCATGCTCTTGGGTTCACTGCAACCTCCGCCTTCTGGGTTTAAGCTATTCTCCTCCCTCAGCCTTCTGAGTAGCTGGGATTATAGGCACCCACCACCACACCTGGGTAATGTTTGTATTTTTAGTAGAGACAGGTTTCACCATGTTGACCAGGCTGGTCTTGAACCCCTGACCTCAGGCAGTTCACCCGCCTTGGCCTCCCAAAGTTCTGGGATTACAGGCCTGAGCCAGTGCACCCAGCCAGAACTACAAATCTTATGGAGCAATATGCCCTTGAGTTTGTTCTGTTCTGAGCAACTATCGTTCAATTCTAGGAATTCTGGAGACACTTGAGACACCATGGAGTGGACAGGTTGACAAGGAATTGAATACTCCCTGCTCACTCAGACATAATGATTCACTTAGAAAGGGAAGGAGCAGACATTGTCTTATTGCTTCCTCTTAGCCTGGCACGGTATGTGCACAGCATTGTACATAGGCCACCTCCTTTGACATTCAACAATAACCCCGTGGAATGGAAATTATTATCCTCATTTTATAGACAAAGTAACACAGAAGTAACTAGTAACAAAGTAACTAGAGAAACTAAGCAATTTTCCCAAGGTCACAGAGCTGATAAGTGGCAGAGCCAGCGTTGGGACACAGGTGTGTCCAAAGCCCTTTCTGCTTTTGCATTCCAGACTCTCTAATATCACATGCTTGAAGTTGGCAAGGAACAATTTTTACCATCAGTCTAATGAAGATGCATTGCACTCTCATAAAGAAACTTTCCCTTTGAGATGAGTCACTGGTCATCCACTGTACATGAGGAGGGAAGGTGGAGGTGGCAGTTGCTTCTCTCCTGCTGTGTGGGGTGGCAATGACTTTCCCACAGAGTCTTGTCTTGATTTATCCCCTGTGTCTGACTGCCCAGCACCCCAACTAGGATACTTCCTTAATCCTGGCTGCTTCTGGGACAGTCTACCTCTAAGCAGTACTGAGACGCGAGGGGCTTCAGTTCCATGGCAGAGCTATTCGCTGTCCCTGGGCCAGCCAGCATTTGCCACACTGCTGGAAAGACAACTGACCCAGCACAGTACAGATGCTGACTGGCTAACTGGCTCCGTGCTGAGCAGTCCAGCAGTTCCCTTCTCCCCGAGATGCACACAGGTAGGGATTGACTAAAAACTGGATGTGGCAGTAAGAAAATCAAGGCAATTGTACTGCACACTTACATTATTTTATAGCTTAGAGTGAGCTTTCTCATGCCTTCATACGGGTAGCCAGGTACTGTATTAATCCTCACAACAGCACTACAAGGTAAGCAGTCTTATCATTCCTATTTTACTGAAGATGGAACTGAAGCACAGAGAGAGACTACAGGGTTTGCCCAAGGTCACAAAGACAAAAAGTGGCAAAGCTTGGACCTGAATATAGCCCGGCTCCAAAAATCAACCCACAATCATTAAATGACACTACCCTTTGTTGGGTCAGGTGGTATCATGTGGACTCTTCTAGCTTCACTTGCCTGTGACTTTGTTGATCTGTGAAGTTCTCCATTGGCTTAGACATGTCTATACACACTGTAAATTGACTGGGTGGTTACAGGAAAGAGGGCACAGTGAGAATGGGCACCTTTGGATCTGGAGTGGGAGTGAAGTAGGGTGGAGTAATGAAAAGCTCTGTCCTTTCGGATGGAGAAACCAAGGTGATGTGAGCCGGCCATAGTAGGCATTTCCAGTTGTCAGATGGGTTGAATGGGCAGAGTGACATTCTTTAAACCAAATGCAAAGGAAAAAATGTTTTTGCAGATGAAGCAAAGGAAACCACATTTCCTATAGACTCATAGCCTGCTCACTCACAGGCCTCTTTTTAGCTTTACAGGTGTTACTTGCATGGGTAGTAAGAGGGCAGAAGAAAAAGCACAAGCTGAACTTCTTTTCTCCATGTGTGAGTTGGGATCCTTGAAATTAAAGTATTTTCTACCTCCTTGAGTCATGAACTAAATGCCATGCACCCGGCATGTTTGCTGGTGGGTATAAATAGTCTAGTGGGGTGGGGGTGGCACACTCTGCTAAATTAGTGTTTCCTAATCCTCTCTGCTGAGGACACTCCAAACCATATATGTCCTTCAGCTTTACCCGAGCCTCTCTCATACTTTTCAGCTATTTGAAACTTTTCCTAATCCTATAAGTTCATGAACAACTATAGAGTGAACATTCAGTGAATGTTTAGAATGGTTTTGTGATGATGCATACAATTGTAAAGCTTGTCACACATCCAGTTTACCATTTGGTGAAGATAAACACATTGGACAATTAGCAATGCCACACCCATGACCTTCTGCTCTCACCAAGGATAAGGTCCTTATTTTAGCTCTCTTTGGTAATGCCAACTCCAGCACTTTTCTCTTTGGGCCATTATAAGATTGTCATATTCTAGTTTTCCTCTTTCTCTTTTCTCCTACCTCTCCATTTCTCCTCCTCACACTAGGTTTCCAAGTACCAGTTCTATCTATCTTTTTATTTTCTTGAGTCAGGTTTCTAGTTCCAGTGGAGTAATTTGCATTACACTGACCTGCCACACATAATGATGAGACTGATTTTTTTTTTTTCTGAGATGGAGTTTTGCTCTGTTGCACAGGCTGGAGTGCAGTGGTACGATCTTGGCTCACTGCAACCTCTGCCTCCCAGGTTCAAGTAATTTTCCTGCCTCAGTCTCCTGAGTAGTTGAGATTACAGACGTGTGGCACCACGCCTGGCTAATTTTTGTATTTTTAGTAGAGATGGGTTTCACCACATTGGCCAGCCTGGTCTTGAACTCCTGACATCAGGTGATCTACTCAGCTTGACCTCCCAAAGTGCTGGGATTACAGGTGTAAGCCACTGTGCCCTGTGAAACCAAATATCTAAAAATACAATTGAAAGCTTCTGGAGAGCAATCAACACAGGCAGAAAGCTGAGGAGCTATGATCCTTGAGAGATGGGCATCAAATTAAATGAGCTCCACATTTGCCACATGTGATTATGACCTGAGGATGTTTTTTCATTTTCAGCAAGGGGACTAAAGCCCAAGCAGAAAGCATCACCTCCCCGCTGTGCTAAGTAGACAGAGATCTCCTCAGTGTTGGGGGCCACCAGAGAGGAGAGAACCACAGAGAAGTGAGTCCCCAAATACACAAAAGGATCCCCTGAAGACATAGATGATTTCTGAGTTGCACATACACAGAGCGAGATTCCAAGATTTCCAGAAGAATATAGCAGCAGGGAGGCCGAGAAGTGAGCAGAGATTTCAGCCATGAACAGTGCTGAGGAGATAGCATTGTCTTACCAAGATAGATGGGGCTTGGTAAATAACATCTTGAGATGTCAGTTAAGAGCTGAGGAGGTCCAGAGGCAGAGGAGTAAGGGCTGTACCCTAGAGCAGTTCTCTCAGAGTAATCACTATGCTCTAGGAGTAAGATAAAAATTAAAATAGATCAGCAGTAACAGCCTAAAATGGAACCTGGATGGGCTAAACGTGATCTACTGGCTCTCTATCTGCTTGAAGAAAAGAAAACCTTAACCTTCCTTGGAGAAAAACAACATCGTCTAGAGGCTCTACAAGTTTTGGTTCACAGTGTCAGGCACCCACTCAAAAATTATCAGTCATGCTAAAAACTGAACCAAATGTCCAACCCCAAGAGGAAAAGAGATAACAGAAGTAGACATACAGGAGATTCAGATAATGTCAGGTAGAGCTTTTCGAATAACTATATTTTTGATGATTCTGCTTTGGAAAAATCATACCAACAAATATTTCCCTAAGAACATAGAAATTATAACTATAGTCAGTAGCTGTGCCTAAAGTCCCTATGCTTCTCAGGTAGACTGTTAGGCACAGAAACCATATTTGTGATTAATCTGGAAGTAAACTGCCTTATGTTTCATATGGAATATATAGTAAGTTGCAAGAGCTATAAAATGGGATGAACAGAGAAAATCCTTTAGAAAATGAGATGGGACGCACTCCAGGTCTAATCAGATACAGCTGTACACAAAGCATCCATAAACTGACAAGAATTGGAGCTTACCAGTTTAGAGAAGACTTGAAATACAGGAGAAAATCTCTGCTGGCTCTTTTTTTTAAAAAAAAAATCTTGAGGAGTTTCATCTCATCATCTCATCTTTAATCATGGCCTTAAGGTAGGTAGTTACCAACTCTTTACCTTTTCCAGAAATTCAGGCCTGATTTCCCAGCTTTCTGATGTGCATGTGTACCTGTGTGGCCCCTTGAATTCTTGTACTGAATATGCCCTACACTGAGCTGATTACTGTGTCTCCCAGACTTGCTTGTCCTTCTTTCTGTTAAGGGCACCACCATTTTCCCTCATTTCTAGGCTTAAAGCTGTAATCATATTTGGCTCCTTCTTCTTCCTCAAAATATCCTACAATTAATTTTTCTCCTCCCTATTCCCGATCGTAGATAAGTCTTGGTGTGCCTCTTACTTGGGCCATAGACATTGCCTCTTTTTAAAAGTTGAGACATAATTCACACATCATATTTAAAGATTACAATTGAGTAGCTTTGTTACATTCATAAAGATGAGTGATTATCATGATTATCTATTTCTATATATAGCCTCTGTAGGGAGGCTGAGATATGGGGAAAACAAAGTCGCCAAGATAATATGGTGGGTGAGGGGGAGATGAGAATCCTTCATGGTTGGATCTCCAAGCAGGGGAGGGCCAGGATACAACAGCCCCAGCAACCTGTTGTAATGCTGAGCTTACATCTTGGCGGCAATTTTCATCATCTTTTTACTAAAGACTCATGGAACACTGCGAGGTAGACAACTCAAGTATTACATCCATTTGAAAGAAGAAACAGAGTCCTGATGAGAGTGCCAAGACTTGTCCAAGGTTACATGGCGGGTTCTTGCAGCTTTGGTCTGGCCTTCGGCCGAAGCTCTCACCGCTGGACCACATCTTTTCCAGAGTAAAGAGATGGTGGTGTACTCTATCTTGGGTGATGTAAATACATAATTAGAAAGGATCTGGATATGAAGTTGGCTCATTTCTTTTAAACTGTTTCTCAATAGACTTAACACTGAACTTGGACTTGGCCATTTGAGTTCTAGTTCTGCTATTATGCTATCTTGAGGATGTCATTGAACATTTCTGAGGCTTGGTTTTCTCACCTGTAAAACTGAAAATGATAATACTTATCTCCCAAATTTGCTGAGAGGATTAAATCAGATAACACATACTTAATGCTATAAAAACTGTTAAGTATTAGACTAATAGAGGTTGTTATGCTTTTTCTTTGACAGTAATGGATTCTTTAGGTGGGGTTACATAACTTTTTTATTTTTTTGAGTTGGAGTCTTGCTCTGTTGCCTATGCTGGAGTGCGATGGCATGATCTTGGCTCACTGCAGCCTCTGCCTCCCAGGTTCAAGCAATTCTCCTGCCTCAGCCTCCTGAGTAGCTGGGATTACATGCCATCAGGCCCAGCTTATTTTTGTATTTTCAGTAGAGATGGGGTTTCACCATGTTGGTCTTGAACTCCTGACCCTTGTGTTCCTGACCATCATGTCCAATTAATTTTTGTATTTTTAGTAGAGATGGGGTTTCACCATGTTGGTCTCAAACTCCTGACCTCGTGTTCTGCCTGCCTCGGCCTCCCAAAGTGTTGGGATTACAGGCGTGAGCCACCACACCTGGTCTTACAGAACTGTTTCTCATGCAAGGGCTGTCTCAAGATACTGAAAATATTTATTCACTTGCTCATCTATCTATTAAATAATTATCCAGGGAAAATTATATATTATTTTAGAGGAACGAATAAGATGGGAAATAAATCAGATAAAGTCTCTGCTGTCACAAAGCTTATATTCTTAGGAGAAGACAAATCTAAACTGGTAGACAAATAATTTCAAATAGTGGTAAGTGCTATGAAGGAACTAAACATGAGAATGTAATAGTGACAGTAGTGGGTGGGTCCTTCAGACAGACTGGTTGGGGCAACAAAACCAGCTAAGACTCCGAGTTTTTCTCCATCCCCTGGCAGCTTTTCAACTTAGATGAACTCCTGAAAAATTCTGCAAAATGAGTTTTTACAG
Organism: Ateles fusciceps; assembly: GCA_036589455.1. Taxonomy (NCBI): domain Eukaryota; kingdom Metazoa; phylum Chordata; class Mammalia; order Primates; family Atelidae; genus Ateles; species Ateles fusciceps. Next base: position 78,294 of record JAZHEH010000549.1, on the reverse strand, counting down.
GTTTCATGTGATCATAAAGATTGCTGTTCTGTTCTTCACTTCCCTGGCTCTCTAGCCAGACACAGCACAGAATACTTTGCTCTGATGAGTCTGTAGAATTTGGGGAAAGAGCAGAATGAGGCTTGGGCAAAGCAAGCTGATCCAGCCTATGGTAAATTGATTTCTCTCTCAATATTCACTCACATCATCTCCTTTGCCATTCCAGTGCACACTGAATTTCACAAGTTGGGACTAGTTCTGAATCATCACATGTTGCCCCTCTGACTTCCATGAATGTCTCTTGACCAGGCTTCTGAACTGAATTTCAGGGCAGCCCTTGGAGTATGGCAAACCGCGAGGGCAGGAGATGGGACTTTGGACGTCTCTTAATTTTGAAGCTGTTTGATAAGTTAGAAGTTTGTGGTATGATCAAGTGCATGGTTGTTTACATTTTCAATGCTTTCCTGTGCAAATATAAGCATCTCTCTGGTGACTCTTGGCCCCAGCGAATGAAATCTTGGGCCCATGTTCACTGTGTCCAGGCTGCTTGCTCAGTGTTCCACAGCAAAAGCTGCAGCTAGGTCAGCATCATCCTGACCCTGCCTGAAAAGGGCAGATTGCATGGCCTCACTTAGTATGTCTGTCCTCAGTGGTGCAATGGGACAGCTCAAATTCAAAGTGTTGTTTAGTGTTTTTTTCCTTCAATTCAATCAATCAGTTTTTATTTCAGCATTAACCATATGCTCTGATGATCTCAATAACTCAGGAGGGAGATGAAATTTAAAGCTATGGTTTTATGAAAAATGATGTTTTTTTTTTTTTTTTTTTTTTTGAGACAGAGTTTCATTCTTGTTGCCCAGGCTGGAGTGCAATGATGCTATCTCAGCTCACCGCAACCTCCACCTCCCAGGTTCAAGCAATTCTCCTGCCTCAGCCTCCTGAGTAGCTGGGATTACAGGTGTCTTTCACCACACCTGGCTAATTTTGTATATTTAGTAGAGATGGGGTTTCTCCATGTTGGTAAGGCTGGTCTTGAACTCCTGACTTCAGGTGATCCTTCCACTTCGGCTTCCCAAAATGCTGGGATTACAGGTGTGAGCCACTGCGTCCGGCCAATATTGATGTTTTGATAGGAATTGCATTGAACCTGTAGATTGTTTTTGGCACTATGGTCATTTTCAGGACATTGATTCTTCCAATCTGATTCTTCCATCCATTCTTCCAAATGGCAGTGTTTCCATTTGTTTGTGTCATCTATGATTTCTTTCATCAGTGTTTTGTAGTTCTCCTTGTAGAGATCTTTGACCTCCTTGGTTAAGTATATTCCTAGGTATTTTATTATTGTTTTTTGTAGCTATTGTAGAAGTGGTTGAGTTTTTTATTTGATTCTCAGCTTGGTCATTGTTGGTATATAACAGTGCTAGTGATCCATGTACACTGATTTTGTAACCTGAGACTTTATATTTGATAAATTAATTCAATAGAAGTCTTTTGGAGGAGTCTTTAGGATTTTCTAGGTATAAGATCAATCATTGGCAAACAGAGATAATTTGACTTCTTTTTCAATTTTGATGCCTTTATTTGTTTCTCTTGCCTGATTGCTCTGGCTAGGACTTCTAGTACTAGACTGAATAGAGAAACAAATAAAAGGCATGAAAATTGGAAAAGAGGAAGTCAAATAAAGTGGGCATTCTTGTCTTGTTCCAGTTCTTAGAGGAAATGCTTTCAACTTTCCCCTGTTCAAAGTGATGTTGGCTGTGGGTTTTTTCATAGATGACTTATTATTTTGAGGTATGTTCCTTCTATGCCTAGTTTGTTGAGGGTTTTTATCATAAAGGGATGCTGCCACTTTTCACAGAATTAGAAAAGTCAACTCTAAAATTAGTATAGAAACAATAATCCTGATTAGCCAAAGCAATTGTAGGCAAAAAGAACAAATCTAGAGGCATCACATCACCTGATTTCAAATTATACTACAAGCCTATAGTAACTAAAACAGCAGTGTACTGGTATAGAAGTTGACACACAGGACAATGGAACAAATAGAGAACCCAGAAATAAAGCCAAATACTTACAACCAGCTGATCCTCGACAAAGCAGACAAAAACTTACACTGGGGATAGGACACCATATTCAATAAACGGTGCTGAGAAAACTGTAGAAAACAAACAACATGTAGAAGAGTGAAACTGGATCTGTCTCTCACCATATACAAAAATCAACTCCAGATGGATCAAAGCCTTAAATCTAAGACCTGAAACTATAAAAATTCTAAAAACTTAGGAAAAACTCTTCTGAACATTAGTCTAGGCAAAGAATTTCTGACTAAGACCCCAAAGACATGCAACAAAAATAAAAACTAATAAGTGGGACCTAATTAATCTAAAAAGCTTCTGAGTAAACAGAAAACCCACAAAATGGAAGAAAATATTTGCAAACTGTATATCTAACAAAGAACTAATATCCAGAATCCACAAGGAACTCAAATCAGCAAGAAAAAAAAATACTATCAAAAAGTGGGCAAATAGCTGAGCATGGTGGCTCACACCTATAATCCCAGCACTTTGGGAGGCCAAGGTGAACACACTGCTTGAGCTCAGGAGTTTGAGACCAGCTTGGGCAACATGGCAGAACTCTTGTTTCTACAAAAAATACAAAAAGTAGCCAGGTGTGATGACATGCACCTGTAGTCCTAGCTACTCAGGAGGCTGAGGTGGGAGGATCACCTGAGCCCAGCGGGTTGAGGGTGCAGTGAGCTGAGATTGTACCACTGTACTCCATCTTGGGTGACAGAGCAAGACTCTGTCTCAAAAAAAAAAGTGGGCAAATTATATGAAGAGACATTTCTCAGAAGAGGAGGATATACAAATAGCCAACAAACATATGAAAAAATGCTCAACATCACTAATCATCAGGGAAATGCAAATTAAAACCACAAATTGCCATTATACCCCAGCCAGAATAGGCATTATTAAAAAGTCAAAAAACAATAGATGTTGGTGCAGATGTGGTGAAAAGGGAATGTTTATACACTGCTGGTGGGAATGTAAATTAGTGCAACCTCTATTGAAAACAGTTTGGAGATTTCTCAAAGAATTAAAAGTAGATCTATCATTTAATCTACCAGCAATCCCACTACTGGGTAATCTACCCAAAGGAAAAGAAGTCATTATATCAAAAAGAAACATGCACCATGAGTATGTTTATTGCAGCACAATTTACAATTGCAAAGACATAGAATCAATTCAAGTGCCCATTAACTGATTACTAGATTAACAAATGTGGTATATATACACCATGGAATGCTACTCAGCCATAACAAAGAGTGAAATAATGTCTTTTGTAGCAACTTGGATGGAACTGGAGGTCACTATTCTACGTGAAATAACTCAGGAATGCAAGACCAAATACCTCATGTTCTTGCTTATTAGTGGAGCTAAGCTGGTACTCAAAGGCATATAGAGTGGTATAATGGACACTGGAAACTCAAGTGGGAAGGGTGGGAGGGAGATGAGGGACACACAAAAAAAAACTTATCAGACACAATGTACACTATTCAGGTGGTGGGCACACTAAAGCCCAGACTTCACCACTGTACAGTTGATCCATGTAACCAAAACTCACTTGTACTACTAAAACCACTGAGTTAAAAATATTTAAATTAAATAAACCTATTCTTGACTGGGCATGGTGGCTCACGCCTATAATCCCAGCACTTTGGGAGGTCAAGGCCGGCAGATTACCTGAGGTCAGGAGTTCGAGATCAGTCTGGCCAACATGGTGAAATGTCATCTCTACTAAAAATACAAAAAAAATTAGCCAGGCGTGGTGGCATGTGGCTGTAGTCCTAGCTAGTTGGGAGGCTGAGGCAGGAGAGTCACTTCAACTCAGGATGCGGAGGTTGCAGTGAGCTGAGACTGTGCCACCAAACAACAGCCTGGGCAACAGAGTGAGATTCTGTCTCAAAAAACAAAACAACTAAACCTACTCTTGTGGTAAAAGTATGATACATCAAAAAATAAATCTACACTTTGCTTCTCACCTGGTGAAAGCCAACATCATCTCTTTCCTCTACTATTCCAACAGCCTCCTAAATGTAAGTTATATCATGTTCTCCCAGAGACTCCCCACTTTGCTCAGAGTAAGAGTTAAAGGCCTTTCAATGACCCATCTGTTGTTTCTTGTCTTCCACTCCCCTTCTAGTTTCTCCAAGCTCACTCTGCCCCCAGCGACTCTGACCTCCCCATGGTCCCAGACTTGCTCACCTCAGGGCCTTTGCACTGTGTCACTCCTCCCTCCGATGTCCATGTGATCGCCTCCTTACCTCTTTCATGCCTTCACTACAATATCACCTCACTGATGGGTTGGTCTCTTCATTCACTGAAGTGCCCTAATCACTTGGAAGCATGCACTCAGTAAATATTTTTCAATGAACAAATAAATGAAGGAAAGAAGGACTTGGCAATATGGTGTGGGGAAATAGAGCACAGTGGAAGCATGAAATATTTTCTTTGCCCACCGTCCCATTGCCTTTACTTGCATCTCTTTCAATGCTGACCTTGTGTTGAGGGCGGGATGTCTGCCTGATTCTCCTGGCACCCTGGATGGTATGTCGCGTATGTTCTATCTGTAGCACTTAGCACTGAATTCTGCATGCAGCAGGTGCCTAATACGTGATGATCTGATGAAGAAGGATCTGAGTCTTGCAGACACATGTTGTGATAGTTTGAGGAGGTGGTGATAATGACTGTGGACTGTAACAGAGAAACAGAAAGGAACTTGCAAGCTGGACACTGAATCTGGAAGGTGGGGAACAGAAGAGAATTCTAGGCAGGGGCCAAAGTCAGCAGAGGACTGGAAGCTGGAATGCACCTTTGGATTGTGGTTTCCTCTGAGGCAGGGCAAGAATGGCCATGCTTTTGTTTTTTTTTTTTTTTTTTTTTTTTTTTTTGAGATGGAGTCTTGCTCTGCCACCCAGGCTGGAGTGCAGTGGCGCAATCTCAGCTCACTGCAACCTCTGCCTCCTAGGTTCAAGCAATTCTCTGCCTCAGCCTCCCAAGTAGCTGGGATTACAGGTGCCCACCACCACACCCAGCTAATTTTTATATTTTTAGTAGAGACGGGGTTTCACCATGTTGGCCAGGTTGGTCATGAACTCCTGACCTTGTGATCTGCCTGCCTCAGCCTCCCAAAGTGCTGGGATTATAGGCATGAGCCACTGCACCCAGCCAAGAATGGCCATGCTTTTTATGCTCTCTGGCTCCTGCACTCTTGCCCTGGGGCCACTGGTGTGACAGTTTGTCCATCTTCATGTCTGGATTCTCTGCACTTTCAGTTCACATCTGTCCCTCCTCTATGCCCCAGGGTTTGCCCATGGGCCTTGTGCAATGGGCCAGGTATTATGTTATCACTCATTGATCCAGCATGCTGGCAAAATGGAAGCTCCTCTGATGAGTGGCGACCCCTTTCCCATGTAGCCAGGCCTTCCTGACCCTCTGTCCCATGTCTTCTCTTGAGAGAATCTACAGGCCACCTCATCCTTAGTTCCAAAGTGAACAGCATTCCTTCCTTAGAAACTAGACTGTGCTCTTGGGAACTTGTATGTATCTATTTCTCCTACCAGGCTGTAAGTCCCTGGAGGGCAGAGTTGGATTCATATTTGTATTATTTATATCTTTTAGGTGGCTCATAAATATACTTATGCCATGATTTGAATGAATCACTGAATGAATTCCTGAGTGCATGCTGCTCTGAGAGGTGGGGGATGGCCCCAGAACAGTGCTCTAGCTGACTGCAGGGGCATGGGTGCTGCTGTGAGTGAGGCACTTACCGGGAAGACAGTCAGGGTATTTAGCATTTACTGTGCACCAGCCCTTGTGCCAAGCATTTCTCATACAACACTTTGTTTACTCCTCACAGGACTCTGTGAGGAAGGTTCCATTAGAATCTCCATATTTACGCTCTCGTGGAATCCTTCCACTAGACCATTTTAAGCTGCATGAACAAAACCTCCACAGCCTTTAAGTCTCAGCCTAAGTGTTATCTTTTTAGAGAAACCTTCACTGATGCCTTTATCTAAGGCATCCTTTCCTGCCATTGTCCATGACCACGGCAAAGCATCTATTTCCTTCTAAGCTCTTATTACAAAGTGTAGCTATCCTATTGATTTATTTTCTCCCTTTTCCTAAAATTTCCAACTCCCTTTCTCCTGAATGGTAGCGGTGTGAGGGCAATGGCTTTGGCTGTGTTGCTAACTATCGTATCTCTAGGGCTTAGTAAAATTCCTGGTGCGTAGTAGGCACACAGCACGTGTCTACTGAATGAATGATTCTGACCTATTCATTTTGTATCTTATGCATTGCCTATAAAATTGTAAGGACTCCATACTTTCTGTTGCTTCAGGGAGATGCTTTAATATTTCTCTTTCTTGGTCTAGTTCTTTTAACTTTCAAAAATATTTTCACAGGTGTCTTTTTCACAAACGTTCTGTGAGGCTGGTTATTTTTTATTCAGAAACTATATATATAACACCTACTCTATGCCAGTAGGCGTTCTAAGCACTTTACAAATGTTAACTCATTTTATTTTCATTACAACCCTGTGAGATTGAGACTATCATTATCCCCATTTTACAGAAGAGCAAACTAAGGCACAGCAAGGTTAAATAATTTGCCCAAGGTCACACGGCCAACAACTAGCTGAGCTAGAATTGAAACCCAGGCAGTCTGGGTCCAAAGTCCACGCTCTTATGCTACAGTGTTTCTCTCCAGTTCACAAAGGAAGAAATGAGTAGGGAGTAGAAAATGAAGAACTGTTATTGATTGAACTCCAACTAGGTTCCAGGCACTTTACTAAGTCATCTCAATTAAATTTCAAAATTGGATATCATCCCATTTTTGTAGATTGCAAAATTGCAACTCAGAGAGATTAAGTAACTTGTCTAAGGTTACACAGATAGTGACAGAGTCGAGATTCAAACACTAATCTGTTTTGTTGTGAAATCCTGTATTTCCCTTTCTCCAAGCCAAATGGCAGCTAATGTAAGCAGGCTCAGAATTAGAACCTCAGCTCCCCCTCCTGACAGCCTCCTGCTTGTTACACAAGACCCGGATGCTGTCTCCATGATTTTGTTGTAATGGAAAAGCAGTTTCTCACAGCCAGTATGGTTCTTATTTGCATCCCTGCTTAGCATTGGTGAGGCCATGCCACATGATGGAACCAGAACTTGGTTAGACATCAGAGCAGCTTGCTCAGCCTCTCTAAACCTCACTTTCCTTGTTAGTGAAATGAGGACACTAATATTCATGCTTTCTACCTTAGCTGGCTATTGCAAAAAATCTAATGCCATTATGTTCACTAGGAGGATTTGAAGACTGTAAAAGTCTGTGAAGAAAACATGTGACCGTGTTGGGCTTGAAGATCAAACTCTGGGGAATCAAGTACAAAAACTTGGCAGAGCCTGATGCTGTGGCAGTTCTGAGTGATTTCTCTGCAGGTGTGTCCTTGATTCAACTTCTGCTTCCAAGTCACGTCCATTTCTTTCCTATTGGCTTTTCTATCCTGGAGATGCTTAGCACAGCAAAACAAAAAAGTCATTAATTTATCCATCTGCCCACTTTTTCATTATATAGAGTATTAAACATATAGAGTATCTTAGCTACTGGGGATAAAACACAGTACCCGAAATAATAAACCCTCATCAGCGTAGTCCTAATGGAAGAGATAGTCTGTTGTGTGCATGTGCGTGTGTTTGTGTGTGTGTGTGTGTGTGTGTGTGTATCATGGAACACTTGAAAATAATAGTAACTTACCTACATTTTCTTACTTTATCCATATATAATAGAAATCTGACAATGAAGGGATTACACCTCCATTTTACAGATCAGGAAACTGAGGCTCTAAGAAATAAAACAACTAAAGCCCAATGCTTAGAAAGCGTGGAGCCGGGACTCATTCTCAATTACAGCTTCCAAGTCCAAATCTCATCCTAGTGGTTGTACTAAACTGTATGAATACAGCCACTTCAAACTCCTTTTTTTTCTGGTGGTTTTCATAGACTCTGCTGGGTTTATCGAACACAAGAAAGCTATGGGCATCAGACATAGTATAAAAAAGGTTGCCTGGGACTGGCTCAGGAATAGACATTAGAAGCTGGCATGAACTGAGGTGGAAATGATATTGGCCTGTAATGGAACAAAGTCTGTCCCACAGTCGTGGATGAGTGATGTTTGGAAAGTAGCATTAGAAAGCAGTTAACATGTTGGTGATTTAAAAAGCTAAGCTTTTAGGGAAACTGAAATCTTTTTTGCCTGAATGTACTGTTCCATGCTCTATCCTTACAGCTTTGTTAGGAAGCAATCCCACCATGAGCAATAGGACTAGACCTCACACAATGGCAGGAGGTGATGAAGTCTATGTAATATGTAAGCCTGTTGCTTTTACTTCTGGGGCTGGTCCTGAAGTTGCTCTAGTTTAGCAAGGCAAAAAACTGGGTAGAGGACCTGAATGTGCGATAGAGAAGGGTGAAGATAATTTGGAACCCACAAAGGCAAACCTATAATTCATGCAGGCAAATTGGACTCGCATCTTTCTCTCACTGCCTCCAATTTTGATGATGTAGGTGACCTCCAGAAAACACTGGTGCTCTTTGCAACAGAGCTGCACATGCACCTGTCTCAGAACTCAGAGATGCTGCAGGAGAGGACGTGGTGAAACCTGGAGGAGCCTCAGACACAGTAGCTATCCCCCACCAACATGAGCCAGCAGATGAGCAACAATGTGCATGAGAAGTGCCAGCATACGGTGCCAGCACTAACCTTCAGAGCATAGAGCTGCTCTGGTCGCAGGTGCAGATTTCACCAGTGATCAGTTTCAATGTGGAGCCAGAGGCAGGAATCTGGAGAACCACAGTTTCAGTGCAGCCAAGGTGGACAATATAAAACCACCACATATCCTGATCTCTTATAAAATTTATGGTAAGTCCACACAATTTAGCATCAGATCAAGTCTGGACTATGTGAAATTGTCATGCCTTTCCACTTGATGATAGTTCCTCCAATGTGAACTATACCTTACCATTTTTATTTACGAATAGTGCCCAGTTCAGTACTAGACACAGGCAGCTTTCAGTGAACACCTGATTGAAGTGGATTCCCTTGTGTTCTTGACTATTTAGTTGCCTTTGATTTTCATACAGAATGCTACTCCCTAGCAATCACTCTGTCTATAGTATCTTCAGCAATTGGCCATGTGGTCTCTTTCTAACCCTTAGTCACAGGCGTTGTAACTCCTGGGATCCATCCCCCAATAGCTATGGCTCTTAACATTGCAGAGAAATGATAAACTTGAGGAATCTTAGACTTTGTTGCTCTCTTAGCAGGCACCAAGCCATTAGACTTATCCAAAATGCATTCCAAGCCTGCCTAAGACCAAGAAACTCACAAATATTTTATGTTTTGTTATTATTGTAACTTCTTCAGTATCCTCCAAATTTCGCATTCTATCGCCTTGACAACTCATATTACAAAGGGCTAAAAGAGAGGGTTTCTATTCTTATTTTGTTCAAGAGTCTTGTTTGCTTTGGTATTCTTAAATTTACATGGCAAACATAGTATACATTAGCCTTGAAGATTCTTAGCCACCTAAATTTAACATAATGAAATGGGATTTCACTGGGGGGGGGGGGTGGGGGCCTCAATTAGATGAGACTATAAAAAGAGAAAAGAGCATTTAGGAAAACCATTCTGCAAATATCTGGTAATACATGGCCATGCTGCACTGAAGTTATGGCAAGTGGGGAAGGACTCCCTGAGTTCATACTAGCTCTGTTTAATTTTGTTTTTCTTGAGATGGAGTCTTGCTCTGTTGCCCAGCCTAGAGTGCAGTGGCATGATCTCCGTTCACTGCAACCTCCACCTCCCAGTTTCAAGCAATTCTCCTGTCTCAGCCTCCCGAGTAGCTGGGACTAAGATGTACGCCACCACACCCAGCTAATTTTTGTATTTTTAATAGACATGGGGTTTCACCATATTGGTCAGGCTGGTCTGGAACTCCTAATCTCAGGTGGTCCACCAGCCTCAGCCTCCCAAAGTGCTGGGATTACATGTGTGAGCCACCATACCTGTCCAACTTGTGTTTTTCACATTAGCCATTTTCACAACTACAACTATATATATATATATATATGTATATATATATTTTTTTTTTTTTGGAAAGACTTCAACTGGAGACAAGACTATTCCTAACTGTGTTGGAATGATGACTATTCCTGTGTTGGAACAACGATGGCTCATATTCAGGGCTTACTATATGCTCAGCACATTGCCAAATGTTTTATATGCACTAGCTCATTTATTAAAAGCAGGTTGCATTATATCCTCATCTTTAGATGAGATGCCTGAGGCACAGATAAGACTTGCCCAGGGTCACAGAGAGTAAGTAACAGAGCTGGGAATCAATCCCAGGCAACCTGACTCTGGAGCTGCCTGAAGCTGTGTCATAACCACCACTCTGTACTTGGCCTTGGCTCCCTCATCTGCAAAATGGGACAGTAAAATTTATAGTTTTGTATTAATTAGAGATAAGTGATGCCAAACGATGTTAAAAGAACCTAGTAGATTCTTAATAGGTGGTGTCTTGCAAAAAATTATTCTTACTTCTCTCAGGGTTTTGGTGCCCAGTTTCTTCGGGTCACTTTGAGATTTGTTAAGCGAATTTACTGTCCCAGCCTCATTCAACTTGTCAAATCATTTGGCATCAATGATCATCTTGCTGGTAAAGTGGTTCTCAGTCATTTTGCCTGGCTCTTTCTCACCATGATGTGTGTGCATGTGTGTTAATTTCTCTGAACCTCAGAGGAGGGGGCATCAAGACACAGGGAGAGATCTGTGGTTTCTTTAGGACCGTACACATTAAATCAACGTACAGGAGAGCCATGAGGCATTGGGGACCTTGGCAGGCCTGCCAGCTGTGGGGTGTGTCAAGGTGCCACGCCTCTTCTTGGGTGCCCTGGCCTCCCTATCTCGGCCGTCCCTGCTCCATCCAGGTGTGGCTCTCTGAAGAGTGCAGTCACTGTCATCATGGTCGCTGTAACAAGCAGCTGGTAGCTAAGACCAGAAAGGGACTCAGAGAGAGCTGGTAGCGAAGGAGAAAGGGACTCTCCTTAGCAGCTGGTAGCTAAGGAGAAAGGGACTCAGAGAGGGAAGTGATTTCTCGAGGTCACAAAGCTGTGATCAGAGTTCAACTAAAAAACAAGTCATCTGCTTCTCAGGCCGGGCTCCTTCTAAAAAATTATGAAACCAATCAGACTAACAGAAACATGTAAAGACTTAGATAACAAAGAACCATGTTCCTCACCACCCAACTTAAGAGGTATCACCAATATAATTGAAGCTCATAGGTGACCCCTCACAATCATCTCCCTTTGCCTCCCCCAGAGATAATCATTATCTTGAGTTTGATGTTTCATTATTTCTGTTATCTATGGAAATAATGAAATAATCTATTTATCTACATATGTCTGCAAACTTTAATGATATACAATGTTATTTTGCATATTTTAAACAGTATGAATTGGCTCATGCTGTGTGTGTGTGTTATATATACATATACAAAAAAAATTGCAGGAGATTATGTATATATGTGTGTGTGTATATATATACACATATACACACGCATATATATATAATCTCCTGCAAATTTTTTTTTTGAGATGGAGTCTCTCTTTGTCTCCAGGCTGGAGTGCAGTGGTGCAGTCTCGACTCTGCAACCTCTACCTCCCAGGTTCAAGCGATTCTCCTGCCTCAGCCTCCCAAGTAGCTGGGATTACAGGCACGCACCACCATGCCCAGCTAATTTTTGTATTTTCAGTAGAGACGGCATTTCACCATGTTGGCCAGGATGGTCTTGATCTCTTGACCTCATGATCTGCCCACCTTGGTCATCCAAAGTGCTGGGATTACAGGCGTGAGCCACCGTCCCTGGACTGCAATTTTTTTCCCCCAACTCAACATTATATTCGTGAGCCCATCCAAGTTGATGTGTGTAGCTCCCATTCATTCATTTCCACTGCTGTTTGGTATCCCATTGCATGTTGTGAACCCCAAAAATCTGAGACAGATTTCAGTTAATTTAGAAAATTTATTTTGCCAAGGTTGAGGACGTGCCCATGACACAGCCTCAGGAAGTCCTGAAGACATGTGCCCAAGATGGCTGGAGCACAGCTTGGTTTTATACATTTAGGGAGACACTAAACATCAATCAATATATGTAAGAAGTGCATTGGTTTAGTCTGGAAAGGCAGGACAACTTGAAGCAAAGGCAGGAAGACTCAAAGCAGGGAGGGAGCTTCCAGGTCACAGATAGGTGAGACACAAATGGTTACATTCTTTTGAGTTTCTTTTTGAGACAGTCTTACTCCATCGCCCAGGCTGGAGTGCAGTGGTGCAATCTTGGCTCACTGTAACCTCCGCCTCCCAGGTTCAAGCAATTCTCCTGCCTCAGCCTCCCAAGTAGCTGGGATTATAGGCCCATGCCACCATGCCTGGCTAATTTTTGTATGTTTAGTAAAGACAGAGTTTCACCATGTTGGCCAGGCTGGTCTCTAACTCCTGACCTCAAATGATCCACCCGCCTTGGCCTCCCTAAGTGCTGGGATTATAGGTGTGAACCATGGAGCCTGGCCCTTTTGAATTTCTCATTAGCCTTTCCAAAGGAGGCAAATCAGATATGCATCTATTTCAGTGAGCAGAGGAGCAACTTTGAATGGAATGGAAGGCAGATTTGCCCGAAGCAGTTCTCAGCTTGAGTTTTCCTTAGTGATTTTGGGGCCCCAAGATATTTTCCTTTCACAATGTCTATATCATAATTCATTTACTCTTTCTCCTGCTGATGGATGTGTACTCAATTTTCTTTGCAATAAATAATGCAATCATGGACATTCTTGCACAAGTATTCTTGTTCACATATGCCAGAATTTTCTTAGTGTTAGGAGTGAATTGCTGGGTCAAAGGGTCAAAGGGATTTCATCTAAGTTATCTTCAGAATGGTTATTTCAATGTCATACTCCTACCTACAGCATATGAGTCCCTAGAACTCCATGTCTTTATCAGCCTGAGGCATTATCAGACTTTTTCTTTTTCCCAGTCTGATGGATTTGAAAGGGTGTTTCATTGTGTACTTACTTTGCCCTTCTTCGATTGCCAGTGAGATTGAGCATCTTTTCACGTTTATTAGTTATTCATATCTACTTTACTACGGAATGCTTGTTCATGTCATTTGTTCATTTTCCATTGCTTGTTGGCCTTTTTAAATTTGTCAAAGTTCTTGATATATTCTATATTTTAGTTCTTTGACAAATACATGCATTCTAAGCATCTTTCCCCAACTTTCGGCTTATCTTTTCACTTAGCGTGTTGTATTTTTTAATAGACAAGGTTTTATTTAAATTATGTCAAATTTATGTATTCTAACCTACAATTTATGCCTTATTTAAGAAATCCTTCCTTACCCTGAGGTCGTACAGATATTTTACTTTTTCTTCTGAAGATTTAAAGTGTTGCTTTACACATTTGTGTCTTAATTGCATCTGACATTTATTTGTATGTGTTATAGTTGTAGAGATCTGATTTCCTATACAAATAAGCAAGTGAACTTGCCACCATTTAAATATTAAAGTATCTTCTTTGCTGCACTGATATGCAATGCCGCCCTGTTTTATGTTAGGTCTCCTTAGATTTGTGGGTGTATTTCTGGACTCTATGTTGTTCCGTTGCTCTTGTTTGTCTAACCTTGTGTCAATACCTGTCTTAATTGCTTTAGCCTTATGGCACATCTTTTACCTAGTACAATGTAATGTGTCCTTTACTTTTTCCCTTTCCCTTTCCCTTTCCTTTTTTTTTTGAGATGGAGTTTCACTCTTGTTGCCCAGGCTGGAGTGCAATGGTGTGATCTTGGCTCAGTGCAACCTCTGCCTCCCAAGTTCAAGCGATTCTCCTGCCTCAGCCTCCCAAATAGCTGGGATTACAGGCATGTGCCACCATGTCTGGCTAATTTTGTATTTTTAGTAGAAACAGGGTTTCTCCATGTTGGTTAAGCTGGTCTCAAACTCCCGACCTCAGGTGATCCACTTGCCTTGGCCTCCCAAAGCGTTGGGATTACGGGCGTGAGCCACTGAGCCCGGCCAATGTGTCCTTTTCTTTAATCTTCTACTTCAAAGTCATATGGCTGTTCTTGGACGATTGTTGTTCCATTTAAATGTTAAAATAAATTCGTTTATATCCTTGAGCAACTCTGTCAGGATTCTGATAGAAATTACATTGAATTTATAGATCCATGTAGGGAAGATTGACATCTTAAGGATATTAAGTCTTTAATCATAAATATAGTATTTCTCCATTATTTAAGTAATTTTAATTGTCTTTCAGTACAATTTTATAATTAAAAAAATGTTTTTACATATCCTTTTGTAAAAACCTTTAGTATTACAGTTGTAATTATAATAAAATATACAGCAAATACGGTGTTGTAGGCATAGTCCTAACTGCTTTATATATGTTAGCTCAAATACTCTCTTAACTATCCTATAAAATAGGTATTACTATTGTTACTCCTCCCTTTACAGATGAGAAAACTAAGGTACAGAAATGTTAGGTAGTTCACTCAAAGTCATACAGCACGTAAGTGACAGAATTGGAATTTTAATTTGGGAAACACAGCTGTACAATCTGTGCTCCTAAGTCGTATTTGCACTTTTTCTTTTAAAAATCACGTGATAACTTTTTGTGGGATAATATGCAGACTTGCATTTGACTTTTGTGTGGTGCTATTATATCCAGAAAACTTGTTGAAATCTTTTGTTTATTACAATTATTTATCTGTGGGTTTTGTCAATAATTTTATCAACTGTGAGCAATCAGTTTTTCTTCTCCATTTCCAAACCACATGTTTCTTTTTCCCTTATCCTTATTTTATTTTGTGTATTTACTTTTTTTTTTTTTTTTTTTTCTGAGATGGAGTCTTGCTTTGTCGCCCCAGCTGAAGTGCAGTGGCATGATCTTGGCTCACTGCAACCTTTACCTCTCGGGTTCAAGCAATTCTCCTGCCTCAGCCTCCCAAGTAGCTGGAATTATAGGTGCCTGCCACCACACCTGGTTAATTTTTGTATTTTAGTAGAAATGAGGTTTCACCATGTTGGCCAGGCTGGTCTTGAACTCCTGACCTCGTGATCTGCCCACCTCAGCCTCCCAAAGTGCTGGAGTTACAGGCGTGAGCCACTCTTGTCCTGATTTTATTGTGCTTATCAAACTTTTAGAAGAATTTTATGAATAGAAATAGTGAAAAACTTTTGCCTCACTCTTGAAATTACAGGGAATACTTCTAATATTTTGTCAGTACTTTTCTTAAGAATCTGTAGACACCTTTTATTAGATTCAGGAAATTCTTTTATAGCAAATTATCCAGAATAATTGAGGAAAAAAAGGAAAGATTCTTATTTTTTTTTTTTGAGGTGGAGTCTTACTTTGTCATCCAGGCTGGAGTGCAGTGACACAATCTCAGCTCACTGCAACCTCCACTTCCTGGGCTCAGATAATTCTCCTGCTTCAGGCTCCCAAGTAGTGGGATTACAGGTGCCCACCACCATGCCTGGCTAATTTTTGTATTTTTAGTAGAGACAGAGTTTCACCATGTTGGCCAGGCTGATCTCAAACACCTGACCTCAGGTGATCTGCCTGGCTCGGCCTCCCAAAGTGCTGGGATTACAGATGTGAACCACTGTGCCCGGCCCTTACCTGCTTTTATGGAGGCTGCCTCTACCTCCTGTGCAGAGCTGATTCTACTACCACTTGTGTTAAATAGATCAGGGACTAATTGACCCGGAGGGTGGGAATAGAGAAATTTGCAGTCTGCAGGGTCTGTTTCTGTGTGGCTCTCTTTGGGAGAATGTTTTACCTAAACTCCTTTATACCCATTTGACTAAATCCTGAAGGTCACAGAGAATGCCCTCCTGGTGGCTCCAGAGGAAGAAGGCTGAGGCGGATTGCGTTTACCTAATTTTACTGTACTGAAATCTTATCAGTTTCAACCTGATACCAAACCCTAAATAGTGTCTTCTCTGACATTTATTTCAATAGCAAAGACCTGGAACCAACCCAAATGCCCATCGATGATAGACTGGACAGGGAAAATGTGGCACATATACACCATGGAATATTATGCAGCCATCAAAAACGATGAGTTCGTGTCCTTTGTAGGGACATGGATGAACCTGGAAACCATCATTCTCAGCAAACTACACAGGAACAGAAAATCAAACACCGCATGTTCTCACTCATAGGCGGGGTGTTGAACAATGGGAACACATGGACACAGGGAGGGGGAGTATCACACACTGGGGTCTGTCGGGGGGGAAAAAGGGGAGGGATAGTGGGGGGGTGGGGAGTTGGGGGAGGGATAGCATGGGGAGAAATGCCAGATATAGGTGATGGGGGAGGAAGGCAGCAAATCACACTGCCATGTGTGTACCTATGCAACAATCTTCCATGTTCTTCACATGTACCCCCAAACCTAAAATGCAATAAATAAAAAATTAAAAAAAAAAAAAAAGGCTCTTTGTGGATTTCTTCTTTAATCTCATCCCAAGCTCTGCAGCTGACACATTTGGGGGATTTATTAATACCCTAAAAACCTTGTGCCTTGATGCAAATCTCATTCCCCTTCTTCCTTCCCCCAACTCTCTGAATCCCTGCTGATTCTTCAAAGTCACTAATCAGGGATGAGGAGGTGGTGATAAAGGCTTCTGGGTGAATAGAGAACTAGGTGCAAGGGAAAATAATTATCAGGTCCCTCTGTCCGCAAACCACCCTTTGAAATTCTGTTTCTATGAACTGACATAATTGGTTGTTTGGGTTTTTTTTCTATTTTTATCAGTCATCTTGAACTGAAGGGGAATGACTTCATGCAGCATTATAAATAGTTATGGAGAGGCTGACCTAGAACAGAAATCACTACTTATGTGGCTAATGGTAAGTGTCAAGAGAAATTAATTGGAAAAAGAGATAAACAGCCCTGCAAAAAGGCAGACGTTTCCTGAAAGCTCTGCTCAGAACGGGCTTGGAAGGGCCTGAGACACCCTATGGGGACCTTGATAAAGGTCACTGTCCTCTTTGCTCTACCACCCAGTGTTGGTACCCAAGGCTGGGGTCAGGTATGAGTGGGTGCTCACATTTGAATGAACACCCTCCCCCCCAGACTTCACATTCCTTATTTCAGAATCTTGGTGGAAGGAGAGCGTAACAGAAATATTAGGACTCTCTTCTGTCTTTATGACACCAGTTATGAAGAGAGGTTTAGATAAGGTCATCGAGGAAATCTGGTGCTAGGGAAGAGCCATGAATTCTTAGAGCTAGAAGACATCTTAGAGCAGAGGTTCTTGAAGTGTGGTGAAGAGGCCCTGGGGGGGGGGGGGTGGGGGGAGTCTGAAACTTCTAGGGGGTGAGTACATGCTGTGAAACCTACTTTCATAACAACACTAAGATAGTAATTGCCCTCTTGCCTTATGTACTTATGTATGTGTTTGTTTGTTTGTTCATTTATTTATTTATTTTAACTGTGTTGACATCTGCACTGAGACAGCAAAAGCCGTGAGAATAAACTGCTGGCACCTTGGTACAAATCAAGGTGGTGGGACCAAAGTAGAAGTCAGTGTATTCTTTACTGCCATGTCTAAAAATAACACATATTCAGGGACATGAAAGCAGCTGGAGGCCATTATCCTAAGCCAACTAACACAGAAACAAAACACCAAATACTGCATGTTCTCACTTATAAGTGGGAGCTGTATGATGAGAACACATGGACACATGGTAGGGGTGAAAAACACACCCTGGGTGCTGTAAGAGGGTGGGTGGGGAGGAGGGAGAGCATGGGAAAAATAGCTAATGGATGCTGGGCTTCATACCTAGGTCATGGAATGATCTGTGCAACAAACCAGCATGACACATGTCTACCCGTATAACAAACCTGTGCGTCCTGCACATGTACCCCTGAACTTAAAATAATGTACTTGAGTGTTCTTAATTAAGCAGTAAAACACTAAATTTTATTAAATCTTGACTTTTTGAGTATACCCTTTTTCTTTTCTCCCCTCCCAGCCCCCAGTTTTAGACAAGGTCTCACTCTGTTGCTCAGCTGGAGTGCAGTGGCGTGATCTCAGCTCGCTGCAACCTTTGCCTCCTGTGCTCAAGCGATTCTCCTGACTCAGCCTCCCAAGTAGCTGGGACTGCAGGTATGTGCCACCATGGCTGGCTAATTTGTGTAGTTTTTGTAGAGACAAGATTTCACCATGTTGGCCAGGCTGGTCTCGAACTCCTGACTTCAAGTGATCCATCTGCCTTGGCCTTCTAAAGTGCTGGGATTACAGGCATGAGCCACTGTGCCTGGCTCCTTTTATGTGTGGTGAAAGGGAAACTATGGTGCCCATCAAACACTTCTGTTGCATACCCAAGCACAACAGTCTAGAAGAAATGCAATTGTGTTATTGTTTGAGTTTTCCAAGAAACACTATTTCTTTTTTTTTTCTTTTTTTCTTTTTTGAGCTCTCAAAACAGTTTTATTGCCTTCCAGTGTTTCCCCCTCAATCTGAGCTCAGCCCAGCTGGCTTTGGTTGTCTCTGAGGCTCAGTGTATTTCTTTTTCTTTTTAAACAAATGACTGATAAACTATGGTTACTCATACTTGAATACTTGGCAGATAGTTTCTCAAAAATGAATGAAATGACTCTGTTACTTCAAGGAAACTTACTGACGGTATTTTTTAAAAGTGATACAATTTGCATTTTGAGTAGAAATTAGCATTTTGAAACTGTTATGTCTGTCACTGTGAGCCTGGAAAGCCTCCAACAGTAACACTTTTCTGCTGCGATTGGTTGTGGTATTAACAAATATGATTATTTTGTATTATATAATGAATTATATTAACATTGAGAAGATCTACATAACCCAGCAAACCATATTTTCCAAATGATTGATGTATGATGTTACAAAATCCATATGTGGGCAAAAGATTCACTCAAAGCGTAATATAAATCAATAGACTATAATGTAACAGAGTTTTAGAAGTTCACTGAAATTTCAGATCCTATATTATCATTAATCTTTAAGACACGACCGTTTGTCAAGTTAGGTACAGTATCAAACAGGAAGATCTACAGTGATCTGAAAAAGCTATTAAAATCCACCCTCCTCTCCTCCAAACTACATATTTGTGTGAGGCATGAATTTCTTCTCACACTCCAACCAGAATAGTTACTACACCAGATTGAACGCAGACGCAAATATGAGAATCTAGCTGCCTTCCATTAAGCCAGATGTTAAAGAGCCTTGTAAAAATATAAAACAATGTTACTCTTCTCTCTAAATTATTTTGAGTTGTAAATATAGATTTTTTTCCATAATGTTACTGACATTAATATGTAATGGGTTTATTATTGTTATTTAGATGAATTGATAAAAGCGTTCTGAATTTTCTTAGTTTTAATTTCCAAATGTGGTAAATATCAATGAATATGACTCAGATAAGCAAAAAGACTGTAAAGACCTCATTAATTTTTTGTTTGTTTTTTCTTCAACTTTTAAGTTAGGGGTTACATGTGCAGGATGTGTGGGTTCGTTACATAGGTAAACGTGTGCTATGGTGGTTTGCTGCACAGATCATCCCATCACCCAGATATTAAGCCCAGTGAAAGACCTCACTAATTTTTAATAGTATAAAGGAGTCTTTTTTTTTTCTTTTTTAAGACGGAGTCTTGCTCTGTCGCCCACGCTGGAGTGCAGTGGTGCAATCTCGGCTCACTGCAACCTCCACCTCCCAGGTGCAAATGATTCTCCTGTCTCAGCCTCCCAAGTAGCTGAGATTACAGGCATGTGCCACCACGCCCAACTAATTTTTATATTTTTAGTAGAGACGGGGTTTCTCTGTATTGCTCATGCTGGTCTCGAACTCCTGACCTCAGGTGATCCACCCATCTCGGCCTCCCAAAGTTTTGGGATTACTGGTGTGAGCCACTGCACTTGGCCAAAGGAGTCTTGAGATGAAGAATTTGAGAATCAGGCTGAGCATAATGGTTCATATCTGTAATCCCAGCACTTTGGGAGACTGAAGCAGGAAGATCACTTGAAACCAGGAGTTTAATACCAGTTTGGGCAGCATGGCAAGAGTCTGTCTCTAAAAAAATAAACAAAAATAAGAAAATCTGTTGGGCATGGTGGCCCAACCCTGTAGTCCTAGCTGCTTGGGAGGCTGAGGTGGGAGGATTGCTTGAGCCCAGGAGTTTGAGACTGCAGTGAGCTATGATTACATCATTGACTCCATCCTGGGCAGACGCAACTGGTGACCTTGTCTCAGAAAAAAACAAAAAACAGAAACAAACTTGAGAACCACTGACCAAAAGCAAGAGAGTTAAATGGTCTTTGGGTGAGCCTGTTAAACAGTGCTCCACTAAGTCTTCGAAAGGACACAACTGTCTTTCACCACATTTTTAAGTTTTGAGTAATTTTTCTTTTTCTCTGAGATGGAGTTTTGCTCCATCACCCAGGCTGGAGTGCAGTGGCGCGATCTCAGTTCACTGCAACCTCTGCCTCCTGGGTTCAAGGGATTCTGCCTCAGCCTCCTGAGTAGCTGGGACTACAGGCACGTGCCACCACGCCTAGCTAATTTTTTGTATTTTTAGTAGAGACGGGGTTTTACCTGTTGGCCAGGATGCTGTCAATCTGCTGACCTCATGATCTGCCTGCCTTGGCCTCCCAAAGTACTGGGATTACAGGCGGTTTTGGGAAATTTTTCTTAAAGCTTTTATCAATTCTGATGGATAGAGTTATTTATTGAGTTCTTATGCATTATTAAAATTGGGTCTTCATAAACTAAAAGTAATTTTGACTCAGAATTTTGAGTACACCTAAGAAATTGAGGTGTCATTTCTCAATACAAAAGTCCCAATGTGCATGCATACACACTGATATTTGGAGTTCTGTTGGAAAGCAGAAATTAAATGGTATGTAAGTCATGGAATCTTTTACACCTCTTAAAAGGACAAAGTAAAGTATATGGAGAAACTACTTATGTAGAGGTAGGCAGAGTATCACAGGTGCTAGGTTAGCAGCTGAGCCGGAGACTAAATTCCAGCTCTCCACTTGCTATTTGTTTGATCTCAGGAAAGGTAATTAACCTCTCTAATTCTCAGTTCCCTGAGACTAATAATACTTACCTCTCAGGGTTGTAGTTAGGCTTTAAGGATAAGTAGGTATAAAATGTGTTATAGAATTACAGGTGCGAGGTGAGCCCTTAATGATCATTCTTTTCATTATCATTGTTACCATATACAGTCTAACCTGTATTAATTTCCTGCTGCTGCTGGCACTTGTTGTTACTACATACTTAGTGACTTAAAATGACAGAAATGTATTCCTTTACGGTTCTGGAGGTCAGAAGTCTGAAATGTGTCTTATGGGGTTAAATTCAATCTGCTGGCGGGACTGTTTCCTTCTCCAGGCTCCTCGGGAGAATCTGTTTCTTGCCTCTTCCAATAGCGACGCTCCCAGTGGCTGCTGGCATCCCTTTGCTGTGGCTGCATCACTGCACTCTCCGCGTCAGTCATCGCATCAAATTCTCCTCTGCTGTAGTCCAGTCTCCCTCTTGCCTCCCTCCCATGGGGCCATGTGTGATTACATTTAGGGCTCACTCTGATAATCCAGGACCATCTCCCCATCTCAAGATCCTAACTTAGTCACACCTGCAAAGTCCCTCTTGCTATATAGGGTAACATTCCCAGGTTCCAGGGATTAGGCCGTATATATTTTGGGGGGCCCTTATTCAGATTCCTAGACCCTCTCATTTTACAGTGAGAACACTGAGTCCCATCAGAGGTGAGGACATTTGCTGAGAAGGTGATGGGGCTAATCTAGGGTGAGAAAAGGCAGGCCCTCTACTACCACTCCCACCAGTCCCTGGTTTGGAAACTGCCTGAGGCCCCTGATCTCCTGGGCAGGGCCCTTTTTCCTAACTCCCCTGCATCTGGAGCTGCCACTGTATACACAAATCCAGGGCATAGTTGACATCATACTCCACAAATTAATAGACACAATGCATGACCCCCGACTTGAATTGTGCGACATGGCACCTCTCCCTTCTCAGTGATCAGGGATTGAGAGTCACACATGTATTTCTACAGTTTTGAGGGCATCAAAGCCACTTAATGTCCAGAGTGAAGACTGATCATGGTACGGTTTGTACCCAGGTGCCAAATGACCCAAGGCTTGGCTTCTCTATGGCATCCTCATAATTATGAATAATATCCAGATGATTCAAGATTAAGGAAGATCTTAATCTTTCTTTCTTTCTTTTTCTTTTAGAGGAGTCTTGCTCTGTTGCCCAGGATGAAGTGCAGTGGCGCGATCTCAGCTCACTGCCACCTCTGTCTCCTGGGTTCAAGTGATTCTGCTGCCTCAGCCTCCCAAGCAGCTGGGACTACAGGTGCACACTGCCATACCTGATTGATTTTTGTATTTTAGTGAAGATGAGGTTTCACCCTGTTGCCCAGGCTGGTCAAAAACTCCTGAGCTCAGGCAATCTGCCCACCCTGGCCTCCCAAAGTGCTGGGATTACAGGTGTGAGTCACTTCACCTGGCCAAGATCTTAATCTTCAGAGTTCCTTTGTTCCAGCTTCATATTTCTAGCCATTACAGCTCATTCCATCTCATGCCATCACCCTGCAACCTCACCCCCAGGCTGTTCATGTATCACAGTTCCAGGGACGCAGTGACCAGGGGGGACTCTGCCTATTAGGATCTGGCAGGGTGGACCATGAATGGGTTCCTAGGATAGACAGCAAAGAGAGTTTCACAGCTGACAATGAAATGCTGCCAAGATTTGAGATTATTCAGGATTATCTGGGTGAGTCCTAAATGCCTTTACAAGTGATTGTATAAGGAAGATGCAAAGGGGCCGGGCATGGGCTCACGCCTGTAATCCCAGCACTTTGGTAGGCCAAGGTGGGTGGATCACTTGAGGTCAGCAGTCTGAGACCAGCCTGACCACATGGTAAAGCCCCGTCACTACTAAAAATACAAAAATTAGCACTGCGTGGTGGCGGGCGCCTGTAATCCCAGCTACTTGGGAGGCTGGAGCAAGAAAATAGCTTGAACTTGGGAGGTAGAGGTTACAGTGACCCGAGATGGTGCCACTGCTCTCCAGCCTGGGCAACAAAGGGAGACTGTATCTCAAAAGAAAAAAGAAAAAAAGAGGCAAAGGAAGGTGAGAGGACAGAGACACACAGAAGAGAAGGCTATGCAAAGACACAGGCAGAGACTGGAGTGATGGGACTACAAACCAAGGAACACCAAGGAATGCCCACAGCCACCATGAGCTGGAAGAGGAGGGGAAAGATTTTTCCATGAACCCTTCTGAGGGAGTGAGGCCCTGCTGACACCTTGATTTCAGACTTCTGGCCTCTAGAACTGTGAGATAAACAAATTTGTGTAGTATCAAGCCATCCAGTTTGGGATAAATTGTTCCAGCAGCCCCTAGGAAACAAATCCATCTTTGATGGGCTGGGACAGGCACACTGGCAGCTTATATGACAACAACAGTCATAACAACTAGTATTTCATTGAACATCCATTCTCCAACAAGCACTGCACTAACCACTTAGCACATCGTGTCAATCAGTTTTACAACCACTTCATCAGACAAGCATCATTGTCATGCACCATTTGTAGGCAAGGCAGCTGCGACTTAGGGAACTGGGCTACACAGATAGTAAGGGAAGGAGCTGGGATGAGACCCAGGGTCTGTCTGATTCTGTTGAGTATCATCAGTAATCTTCAGAATTACACCAAGGACAGCCCATTTCTTTTTCTTTCTTTCTTTTTTTTTTTTATAAAGATGAGGTTTCACCATGTTGGTCAGGCTGGTCTTGAACTCCCGACCTCAGGTGATCCACCCACCTTGGCCTCCAAAGTGCTTGGATTACAGGCGTGAGCCACCACGCCCAGCCAGGACAGCCCATTTCATTGAGAAGAGGAGTAAGGGGAAAAGAGCAGAGCAGAGGGCACCAGCTGCTGGTAGACAGAGGTCCAGGCTTCCTGGGGGATCTGGGGGCACTTTAGCAGCTGCACAGGAGAATGTGTGAGCTACCCTCAAACTCTGCCATGGCAAGGGCAGGGCTTGGCAGATGTGGAGGGGATAAAAGGGGTTTTGGGGCTCAGAAATTCTCTTGGTCACTGTTCAGAGCCAAAGACTGTTTCACGGTGGTTCTTACTAACCATACCTTCTGCCTAGACTGGCAAGGAAGTGTGAAGCAATGTTTTATGCAGTGTGGACATCAGAGGCTGGTACTGGTCTGGTGGGTCTTCTAAGACAGTCTAAGGAGAGTCTGTCCAGATCCCTGGGAAGGAAGGCCCAGCTTTTCAAGTCACTGCCATTACATTACCTTATGAACTTGGAGGCAATTTTCATTTTCTCCTCAGGGACCAGTTTCTTTTTGATCTTATATATCTGCTAAGGTCTATGAACTCAGCTCTTGAAGCCAGTGCAAGCTCAAAGGAAAGGAAAAAGCAAGCAGAGACCTCTGCTATTACCAAGCTCAATTTAACGTAGTTAGGGACAGCCTGGGCAGGCTGAGCTTCATGAGATTTCAGATCTCTGGTGTTATTATACTAATTGTTTCAGGAGCAAATAGGGGTGGGCTCCACTGGGGACCCAAAATGTGCAAGTCATCATTTGGGGTAAGATACCTGTTGCGTTGTGTGTAGCAGAAATAGATGGAGGACAGACTCCAGCAGAAATTCTTATTTATTATTCTGGGCTATTAAAAGGCTATTCTAAGACCCTGATCTTTTCCATAGCCCATGGCTAAGGGTACTCACAAGCAACAAAACTGATAGGCAAAGGGACAACATTTATTCAGCATCTTCTGTATGCTGGGTGTTTTTTCATGGGGTATTTAACTTAATCTTCAAAACAATCCTGGAATAAAAGTATTATTTCTCACGACCTTCTTTTCTCTTCTCTTTTCTTTCTTTCTTTCTTTCTTTTTTTTTTTGAGACAGAGTCTCTGTTGCCCAGGCTGGAGTGCAATGGCATGATCTTGGCTCACTGCAACCTCTGCCTCCTGGGTTCAAGCAATTCTTGTGCCTCAGTCTCCCAAGTAACTGGCACTACAGGCACGTGCCATCATGCCTGGCTAATTTTTGTATTTTTAGTAGAGATGGGGTTTTGCTATGTTGGCCAGGCTGGTCTCAAATTCCTAACCTCAAATGATCCACCCACCTCAGCCTCCCAAAGTACTGGGATTACAGGCATGAGCCACCATGCCCAGGCTTGTCACATCTCTTCAAATAAAGAAACTGAAGCCCATCAAAGTTAGGTTACCTTACTTGCCCGTACCTTCCGATTAGTAAACAGGAAAACTAGAATTCCACAATCCATACTATTTTTACCACACTAGGCAAAATAAACAAATACTATGATGGAACTGGCAAGTACTATGAAGGAAATACACAAGGGAGATATGATGAAGCCTGATGGGGAGAGGTAGGAATGCACAGATAAAGGGGTCAGAATAGCAACAGAAGGCTGATATGTGTGACCCTCACATGTACAAAAGAGATGTCTTGCAAATATCTGAATGAAACACATTGCATACAGTTACATATGTAAATTCAAAACATGTTTTTCTTTGTTATTTTTGTTAGATCAAAGGGCACATTTTGAATTCCAAGACAAAATGTCTCCAAAGTAACCCTTCTCAACCTAATGAAGGGTTAACTGGCAGTGGCTATTGAAAATTAACAGGCATTTTTGCAGGAGTAAACCATTTCCTTCGGGAGAGGGCCATTCTTCAATTGAACAAGTATTTAGTGAGTTTGTTGATAACTTCACCCTCTCAGTGGCAGAAGGGTCATGGAGAGGTAGTGGCCCATAGGGGAGATGAAAGTGTTAATAGAGGATAATAGGTGCTGAGACCACCATCTGCCTGGACCTTTCTAGGCAGTCTCCATGAACTCACTGACACTTTGCACTCTAGTGCAATGTGCTTCAAAGTGGGGTCCATGGTTCAGGGCTGGTGCACCAAATATTTCTTACCCAACTGGGAGGAGGTACAGAGTCCAAGAGTAAATGCTTAGGAACATTTACAGCAATTTGACATTACTGTGACATTTTTTGTTGTGTTTTATAAAAGTATTAATCGCAATAGTTTGGAAATTATAATAGATTGGAAATATATGTGGTGAAAACTATCTTTCACCATAGACATAGAGAAGTCCATCTGGTATCATTAGAATGAACTTTCTAGTATGCAAATCTGGTCATGCATAAAGCCTTTTGATCTACCAAAAACAACAATGTTTGGATGTACATCTATAATTATATAAATATATGTGTTCCATTTAGATATTTTTAAGTCTCCCTGACTCATCTTTATTGTGTATGTGGAGGTCACATTGTTGGTTAGTCATAGTGTTTATATGCTTATTTTCCACAGAATGCTAAAATACTTCTATTTTCTGTATTTTTTAAATGGAAAAAAGATCCAAAATCTTTAGCAGGCAAGCCAGGCACTTGAAGATCTAATCCCAACACCCCCTTCCCCTCCAGCCTCCTCTCACCATTCTCTTTCATGACTCTGTGCCTCGTCTAGAATGTTTACTCTGCAGAAACATGATCTTAGCCTTTTCTTTATCTTAACCTGGTAAAGTCTTTTTAACTCAGTTCCAGCATCATTTCCTTCTTGAAACTCTGACCTCCTTTAGTCATTCTTTATTCTGTGCTCTCATAGGACATTGTAGACCTGGGTCATGAGACTCAGTGTATTGTAGTTATGTGTCTGTTCTCCTCCCCCACATCCTTTCCTGTCCTGTGCACCTGATGGGAAACCTCTCATGCTTCAAGACTCAGAACAAAGATTACCTCTTCCACAAAGTCTTTCTATACCACATACATATTTAACAGCTTTCTTCTTGGTATTGCTATTATACATTGAACATTTATGGTTCATTCATTCATTCAATACAAATTTATGTTTTATTGAGCATCTACCATGTGTAAGATCCTATGCTAGACTCTGGAGAAAGGGCCATGACCCAAAAGGACAGAAGCTCATATTTTAGAGTTTTTTTTTTTTTAAGTAAATGAACAATAAACACAATCATGTCAGGTGGTTGTAAGTACTGTGAAGGAAATACGTCAGGGTGATATGACAAAGTATGATGGGGACAGAGAGGACTGCTCAAATGAAGGCGTCAGGGAAGCAACAGAGAGAATGACATGTGAGCCTGAAGGGTAAGGAGGCAAGCATTGAAAGAGCAGGGACAAGTGTGCTCTAGGCAGAGGGAAGAGCAAGTGCAAAGGGCTGTAAGTGGGAACATATTTGCCCTGTTCCAGGGATACAGGAAAGCCCATGGGTCTGGGGGCAGGGAATGATAGGAGATGAGATGAGATTAGTTGTGGAGGCACAGGCCAGAAGTTTAGGACTTTTCAGACCATGGCAAGATCATATTTTATGTAAATGCAGTGGAATCCATTTGAAGGTTTAAGCAAAGGAATCTGGTTTTTACCTTTTAAAGACCGTTCTGATTGGTATGTCAGGGATTGATCCTGAAACACCACTTGGGAGATGAAAAACCACTTCTCAGTGATTCAGCTGAGCAGTGATGGTGGCCTGGACAGGATGGTAGTGCTGGGCATGGGGGAGAAGAGGAAGGTTCACATTATGTTTTGAAAGTTGGACAAATAGAATGGGTGATGGCTTGGAAGTTGCACCATAATACTACAGCATGTAAGTATAGGAATAGTAGAGGTTTTTTTGGCCCTGAATCTGGGATTTATTGAATGGTCCATACAAAATGTGTCTGATAAAAATTTTCACTAGGGAAGCAATGCAGATTTGATTATGTGCTAGTAGGAGTGTAGGCACTGGCATCTGAATCTGCAGACATTTCCTGATCCAACATTGCCCTTATGTTAGAGAAGGCAAATATTGGCCCTTCTTGGTAGAAGAATGTCCAAATTCTAAGTCTCAGATAAAGCCCTGCACCTCACCCCAGAGACCACTGTCTTGGCTGGCAATGAACCAATGAGTAGCCACATTTGAACTTTTTAGGTCTGTCCCACTATCAGCCAAACAAAGGTGTCCAGAAGACAAAATGGCAGGTCTCTGGACAAAGAAAGGACATGACAGCCAAGGGTCCACTTTGTTGCTTGGTCCTTTGTTTTTTTTCCCAGCATTTCAGAACTCCTTAGGAATCTGGGGTAATCAGGATTGGAATTGGCATGACTCCAGATCCCACAGGAGAACCTCAGGGACATTAATTGTGACTGTACTCATCAGCATAACAAGCAGCCCCATGGCAGGTGAATCTAAGTGTCAACTTACTTCACCTTCCTGTGTCCAGAGAGCAGTCTGGCCATAACTCTAGCAATAGTAATAGCTTCAGAAATGTGAGCCATTCAAATAAATCAGACTTTACTTTTTAAGTTGGCACAGGAAAAAAAAGAAAGCGTAGCTGATGATGGTCATAATGGGCAGTATGGTGAGTGCCAATTTTCTTTCTTAAATGATGTTTTGGAAAGCCTTCTTTCAACAAAAGTCATCAGCATGGTATTCATTGCAGAGGATATTTTTGGAATACTGATGTATGTTAATTAGCAAGCATATATCGTACAACTGCTGGAAGCTCGGTCTGGGGGTGGGGGAAGGAATAGAGAGACGAATAAGATGTAAAAAGTTCCCTAGCAAAGGTCAGTTATTTAACTGATAGATCCTTAGTTGAGGCAGATCTGAAGAAAATGGATGTAGGACAGGGGTGAGTGTGGTCAAATCTTGAATAATTGATGTAAACAAAAGACCCTGGAAACAGAGAAAAACACCAAGTGCTTGTATGATATGGAGGCAGTGTAATGAGCATTAGCTTCGGGGCCAGGTAGACTGGGTTAGAATTCTACCTACACCACCCACCAGTGTTTTAATCTTGGGCAAGCCAGCCTAACCTCTCTGAGCCTCAGTGTTCTCATCCATGAAATGGAGGAGAGTACTTATCTCCAGAGTCATGTAGTGAAAATAAATGAGGTGAAGTATATGAAGTGTCCAAAGACCTAATATATAGTTGGTGTTCAACAGATATCAAAAATGTTAATATAGATGGTATGGTAGAAAATGTTAAAATAGATTCTTAGTGTGTGGATTGCTCTATTATAATGTATTTTCCTTTCTGATGAAAAGTTACCATATTCTGGGGTATCTTAGACTCCCTAGGGAAGAGGGGTTCTAATATTATCTGTGCTTAAAAATACCAGATATACTGATGCAATGTGATGGGTAAATCGCTAATTAGCTAAGATACTGGGCCTGGGAAAGGATCACTAGCTTCCAAATAAATAGTAGATAGAAGGAAAGCAGGTTTAGGTTTTAGGGCTTGATATCCTGGAGAATTAGGCTAGAGGTCCATATTGTAAGGGACAAAGGGAATAGTAGAGACCCTCTAATTCAATCTCTTCTTAGTACAGTTAAAGATACTGAAACCCAAAGAGGTTGAGTCACTATTCCAAGACCCTTCAAGGAAGAGCTGAGGCTGCAGTGTGAGCCCATGAACTCTGTGTTTTTCCATTTCCTGTTCCTTGTTTCCTGGAGATCTGAAAGCAGGTGCAGCGCATAAGTTAGAAACATTGAGCTTAGAAAGTCAGAGAATAATTTCATTTCTGAGCTTAACTCCTCTGCTTTAATATGGGAAACCACCACTTAATATGCCGTTTGAGAAACATGCTGTAGCAGTCAAAACCCACTTGTTAGGAACCAAGGCAGAAAGAAAGAAGTCTGGTCGACAGTGCTTGGGTCGATGTGCTCTCTCAAGCATCTTTGGCTGATTCTAGACAGTTGGTTATTTGGTTGACTTCAGGTGTCCCAAAGGTGGCCCCTGGAAAATGATGTTTAGATACTGAAAATCTCCCAGGATAATTTAGAGAAATAAATTAAATGAGAAATTAAAATTACAGACAGAAAAATGTTAGAGTATTACATAAAAACTACCTAACTACTCCCTAAACTTATTTTCTGAGAGAACTAAAAAAGAAACTCCTTTCTCCAAGACTTGAGTAATACATTGGCAAAGAAAGAACCAGAATCATTGAAAAATGCTGGAGGGGCTATTTGTGAAAACCAGGGATAATGATAGAAGATACTGAAGTTGAATGGCCTTCTTGATGTCACCGAGGATCTGGGTGACATTAGTCACACAGCTTCACTCGACCACCAGAGACAATAGGTATGGCAACCAGAGTAGGCAGCCACGCAGGGGTGGCAGTCGCAGTGGTCTGGGCTTTGGTGGTGGTGAGTTTATCCATGGAGTTCCACGGGTGAAAATAGATGGGCAAACACTAAGGTTCTACTTGAAACCTTAAAAAGGAAACAAAACAAAACAAAACCAAACCCAAACAAATTTTAAAACTCTCCTTTTCTGCTTGTAATCCCAGCACTTTGAGAGGATGAGGGAGGCAGATCACTTGAGGCCAGGAGTTCGAGACCATCCTGGCCAACATGGTGAAACTCCATCTGTACTAAAAATACAAAAATTCGGCGGGCATGGTGGCAGGCACCTGTAATCTCAGCTACTCGGGTGGCTGAGGCATGGGAGATGCGGGTTGTAGTGAGCTGAGATCGTGCAACTACACCCCAGGCTGGGTGACAGAGTGTGACCCCTATCTGAAACAACAACAAAAAACTCTCCTTTTCTGGGAACTAGAGCTCATGCTTTAGTCATCAAGTCGTCAAAAGAGAATAGGGTCAGTGCACAAAGCTAGAGAACAGAGAACACTTAGAATGAGTGGGAAATTGGGTACCCTAGGAAGACCCTCCAAAATCATCACAAGTATGTAAGCACATTTTCCTTCTGGCCTTCTGAAAGGGTCCTGAGGTCATTTACTAGGGAAATTTTATTCTAAGGGAAAAAGTTACACAGATTTTTTTAGGGTTCGTGAACCGTTTTTGAGCTATCATTGATTTGCGGGGACTTCGCACACTACTGTGGGCCGATAATCAAAGTAATGCCAGCCTCTAAAATGAACTGCAGTAATCCTTGCCTGCTGTATCCACACCCTTGTGGAATCCCCTCTTCTTGAATGTGGGCTGGGTTTATTTAGTCTAGTAAATGAAATATGGCAGGACTTAGGGAATATCACTTTCAAAATTGGGTTATAGAAAGATGTTATTTTTGGACCTTGGGTTCTCTCTCACACTCTCTTGGATTGCTTGGCTGGGGGAAGAAAGCTCCCATGTTGTGAGGCATAAAAAGGCCCACATAACAAAGAACCACAGCCTGCCAGTGACCATGTGACTGGGCTCAGAGGTGGATCATCTCTCAGGGAAGCTTTGAGATGACTGTGGGCTGGGAGGGATGCTCAGCCAGGACCACACAGCCATACTACTCCGGCATTCCTGAACACTGTGAGATGGTAAGTGCTGTTCTCAGTTACTAAGTTTTGAGTAACTTGACACGTAGCTATAGAAACTAATACCCAGTGTCAGGTGATCAACTCAATTTTTATTGTAGGCTGCCTCACAATTGACTCACTAGAGCCTTGAATTCACCCTGTGGTTATTTCTCTAGTCCTGTAGTGTCTGATGGAAATATATAGGCTCAGCTTGGTAGAATTCCATAGTAGAATTCCATATTGCCTCTGGGACCCATAAATAAAGGCTATTATTGCAGAAGAGATAAAATGAAAGCTCCCCCTCCCTTCCCGAAAAGTAAATCAAGAACAGCCATCCTTTCCTGAGGGAACTGCAGAAATTTGTGGCATCACCAAAGACTTGAAATATACATGACTGGTTATTTCTGTATATCACTATATTTAGTTGGTACAGAAAGATACTTGGAGGTTGAAAAATAGCAGTGGACTATCAAAAGCTTAATCAGGAAGAGACTTCTATTGCAGTTGCTGATCCAAGATGTGATTTCCTTATTGAAGTAAATTGGCAAAGTCCCAAAACCTCAAAAGCCTGTGGTCCCGAATATACAACTATTAATTTGCAAAATGCATTTTCAGCTATCCCAATAAGAAGACAAAACAAGAAGTGGTTTGCTTTTACCTAGAGCAGACAACAGTACATCTTCACTATTTTGCTTCAAAGTTATGTCAACTCTGGCTCTGCCATAACTTAGTACATAGGAGACGTTTCCATCTCATAATTTTGCAGGGTATCCTTTGAGTCTGTTTCATTGATGACACATTGTGCATAGTCTGCAGCGCAGAAGAAGCAAGTTCATTTATATCTTGCCAAGACGTGTGTGTCAGAGGGTCCTAACACCTCACCTCTGGGTGTGAGTGGAATATTCTTTCTGGAACAACATCTTAGTTGGTAATAAGCTGCTTAAGTAGCAAGGTGCTGCGTGGCAGGTACAATGGTTCCCCATTACTCATGGTTTTACCTTCTGAAGTTTCAGTTACCTATGGACAACTGCGATCTGGAAATATTAACAGCAAAATTCCAGAAATAAACAACTCATTTGTTTTAAATTGCACTCCATTCTGAGTAGCGTTTGAAATGTTTTTCTGTCTTACTCCACCCTGCTCAGGACACGAATCTTCCATTTGTCCAGCATATTTACACTGTATATGCTACTGTTTATTAGCCACTTAGCAGCCATATTGGTTATTAGATCAAGCAAACAAAATATATAGGGTTTGGTCCTATCTGCAGTTTCAGACATCCACTGGGGGTCGTGGAATGTATCCCTTACTGATAAGGCGGGGCCAGGGGGCGGGGGAGACTACTCTATTAAATATCTCCCATGGCCCAGAAACAAGCTGAGAGCTTATTCTAAAACCAGGGCCCTCTGCTATGATCCTCCTATGAGGGCTTACTGCCATTTCCAAAGAGCCTTCCAATGTGAATTCTAATAACACTGGTACTTCTAATATACTTCATCAGTTGGGTTATGCATTAGAGTTCTCTAGAGGGACAGGACTAATGGCACAGATATATATATAGAAAGGGAGTTTATTAAGGAGTATTGACTCACATGATCACAAGGTAAAATCCGTAATAGCCCATCTGCAAGCTGAGGAGCAAGGAAACCGCTCCAAGTCCCAAAACCTCAAAAGTTAGAAAGCTGACAGTACAGCCCTTAGTTTGTGGCTGAAGGCCCAAGAGCCTCTCTGGCAAACCACTGGTGTAGGTCCAAGAGTCCAAAAGCTGAAAAATTTGGAGTCCAATGTTCCAGGGTAGGAATCCTCCAGCACAGGAGAAAGATGGAGGCCAGAAGACTCAGGCCAGCCTCGTCCTTCCACATTCCTCTGCCTGCTTTTATCCTAGCTGTGCCGGCAGTTGATCAGATGGTGCCCACCCAGGCTAAGGGCGGGTCTGCCTCTCCCAGTCCACTGACTCAAATGTTAATCTCCTTTAGCGACTCCTTCACAGAAACAACCAGGAACAATACTTTGCATCCTACAATCCAATCAAGTTGACACTCAATATTAACCACCATAGGTTGTAAGAGCTAAAATCTGAGCTGCTTGAACAGTACTCTTGACCATCTAGGAGAATATTTCTTGCTTTAAATATCATGGTAATATCAGCCTTTTAGGTCACCAGATAAATAAATTTGTGAAGCACGATCAAATACGGTACTTCTCAAATCTGAAGAAGTCTATAAAAACCATTTTTCTATCATTGTTAATGTGCCCCAAATCACATATCTAACAGATGGAACCAGGTTTCAAAGCCAGGTCAGTTTGGTATAATAGGAGCACAAATTTTCAGTTAGTCAGGCCCAAGGTCAAATTCAAGGTATCCCACTGTATATAAGTTTCCTATTGCCATCATAACAAATTATCACCAATGTAAGTAACATAGTGGCTTAAAACAATACAAATTAATATTCTTGTAATTATATAGTTTAAAAGTCTGGCACAGATCTCACTGGGCTAAAATCATGGTGACATCAGGGCTCTGTTCCTTCTGGAGATGCTAGAGAAGAATCTGTTTCCTTCTGTCCAGCTTCCAGAGGCTGCCTGTATTCCTTGGCTCATGGTTCCTTCCTCATCTTTAAAGCCAGTGATGTTACCTCTCTCTGACCATTCTTCTGTATCTTGTACATCTCCCTCTGCCTCTCCTCTCCTGCTTCCCTCTTCCACTGTTAAGGGCCCTCCTGCTTACATCAGGCCTATGAAGATCAAC
The DNA here is from genome assembly GCA_036589455.1 of Ateles fusciceps. Lineage (NCBI taxonomy): Eukaryota > Metazoa > Chordata > Mammalia > Primates > Atelidae > Ateles > Ateles fusciceps. Next base: position 44,091 of record JAZHEH010000549.1, on the reverse strand, counting down.
CAGGGATCTCCCAATTTTAAGGTCAGCTGATTAGCAACCTTAATTCCATTGGCAATCTTAATTCCCTTTTGCCATAGAATCTAAGATAGTCACAGCCATCTGGGGATTAGGACATGGACATTTGAAGGCAGGGCACGGTGGGCTCATGTCTGTAATCTCAGCACTTTGGGAGGCCGAGGCAGGTAGATCACTTGAGGTCAGGAGTTCGAGACCAGCCTGGCTAACATGGTGAAACCGGGTGTCTACAAAAAATACAGAAATTAGCCAGGCGTGGTGGTGTGGTGGTGCATGTCTGTAATCCCAGCTACTTGGGAGGCTGAGGCACAAGAATCACTTGAACCCAGGTGGTGGCGGTTGCAGTGAGTTGAGATTGCACCACTGCACTCCAGCCTGAGTGAAGAGAGACTGTCTCAAAAATAAATAAATAAATAAATAAATAAATAAAGGACATGGACATTTGAGAAGGGGCCTTGTTTCATTACCATACCCACCTATTATGTGAATTACCTTAGGCAAATTACTTAAATCTTTAATACTGAGCTTCCTCTTTCTAAAGTAGGAATAATACTAGCCAAGTTGCTGAGATGCTGTTAAATGAGATAAATGTATGTCAAGCAGCTGGAACAGCACCTAGCACATAATAAATGCTCAGTCTTTGTGGTGTTCTCTTTTCTTCTCAAAAATAAGCAAATACACAATGTAGAACTCCTAAGCCTGTGCCCCTGGACCACAGTGCCCTTAAATGATCCTTACAGTGCCCCCTGGCATTCCTTGCAGAGGGAACAGACAGCAAAGACTCAGAGCCTGGCTTCCCCACCCACAGCCTGCCCTATCACTGAGTGATGTGGGTCCCATCTGTACTCTGGGACAACCCATGCTCATCACTCTTGAGGTTTTTGGCACTTGGCAGTGATTGTCCTGAGAAGGAAGTGCTCTCTTGGTATTTCCAGGGGGACAAATGAATCACTGAGTGTGGGCTTGGCAAGTGGTTTATTCTTCTTTGAATGGTGACAGATACCCAAAAGGAAACAGCACTTAATGCCCGGAGACTGGCTTTGGATAGAAACAAAAACAGTAGTGACAGTTACTCGTTCCAGGCACCCCCCTATTGCTGATGTCACTTGAGGCTTACAACTTGGGAACTGGGTCGGGGGAGGCATCACCACCAGGCCACTGGGGGAAATTGAGGCAGGCAGGGTGAATTGCTTGGCCACGGTGACACAGCTTATCAGTCCTGGTATTCTGACTTCCACACCTGGAGTTCTGTGCTAGTCCAGGCCCTCGCCTTAGCCTTCTCAGCAAAAGGAATAGTGGAAGGGAATGAACTGGCCTCATTTGGGTTTCATCTTACCATCTCTGGTTTGCCTCTTCCTCTGCTCCCGCATCCAATGAGGAGCCTTGCCACAGGGCAGTTCCTGGCTGTCCCTCCTTTACTAGGGTTCTACGTCTGTCACTACCACTCACTTGGTACTTGATCACACTCAGCCTCACACTGTGGGCTGTCCTGTGTTTGATTCTGATTTCTCCCGATTCTTGGTTTGAGCTGAATTTGTAAAAAGAGAAAGAAGCAGCCGATGCTCCATTTCCACAGGTCTCACCAGGGGCGGAACCTTCCCCTCCACTGAGAAAACATTCAAAATTCGCGTGGGGCATTTTGGTGTACCACAGTGGCTAGGGGAGCCACTGACATTCCATGGGTGTGTGTTGAGGGGTAACCATCCTGAAATGGGCAGGATAGTTTACACACTGCACAACTGCGAGAACATCTCATCCCAATGCCAATAGCACCTCCACTGAGAAACTGTGATTGGAGAATCAGCCCTTGCAAGTTAGAACGACCTCTATTTCATGATCATTGTGACTTATCTTGTAACTCTTCCTTGGGTAAAAAGAGCTGTTCAAGGTAAAAAGGAGCTCCCCAACACCCCCATGAAATGGCAGATTCCACAGCTCATTAGTGGATATTGGGGTGTTTACAGACAGAGTCAGGGCTGGAGGTTCTGCGGCAAAACACTCAACAGCACAGACTCTGAAGCGACACAACTGGTTGATTTACTAGTGTGATCTTGGGCAGAGTATTTAGTCTCTCCATGCCACAGTTTGCACTATTTGTAAAGTGGGGGCAATTGCAGCAGCCAGTCTGTTTTGTTGTGCCTGGCACATAGTAAGAGTCTCATAAATGTTAGATACTTTTTACAATCACTACCATCTGTGGGACCTAGGGCAGGGTACCTCTTGGCTCTATGCCTCAGTTTTCTCGCATGTAAATGGGGGATAACAATAGCTACTTCAAAATGTTTTCAGAAGATCAAATGAGAACATGTATGTAAAGAGTCAAATAGAACACATATGCTGCTCATAAGAGCCTCATGAAGGTATGACACCCATTTTACAGGCCAGAAAACCAAGCGACAAAGAGGTTAAGTAACTTGACCAAAGATACACTGCTCATAAGAGGAAGAGTGCAATTTGATCCAAAGCTGTCTGGCTCTAGATTCAGTGTGCCCGACCATTATAACCGCTACAACCATTCGCTGCTGTTCATTAGCAAACAGCTAGAACAACACGTGGCAGCTCATGGGCACGCAGTGAATGTTAGCGCTTACTAGTGGATGGCAGAAGCTGGCTCTGTTTGCCAAGCACACACCTCTGAGGGTTATAGCCAGAGCCACAGACACATAGGAGCAGCCACCCTGGTTGACAAAGAGACAGTTCTGACCTTTAGCCTGGGCCCTCCAACAGGCAGTGTCAGGATTCTGACTCTCCGCGGAGACATGCTGTGTGAGGGAATCAGGAAACGGAGAATCCGGTCTTTGCTGTGTTGCCTCTGGTCACTCACAGGGCTGTGGTTTTCCTTGGGAGAAGGAAGGAGGTGTTCAAAGATGTTACTACAATGATGGGAGGCTGGAGGTGGGAGTGTGCCTTGGTGTCCCACCATCTCTGTTAATGGGAGCATCGCCCAGGTTGTCACAAGACTTCTGACAGCACCAATTAGGGGCAAAGCTCCTGGACTGTGCACAAGTGTGAGTGAGTTCCTGCAATAAAAAGAGAATCAACATGACACAGGGGGTGCCCTTGTGAGGCCGGGCAGTGTAGCGTGGAGGAATGGAAACAGATGCCGGCTGGATGGCTGGGCTTCTCTCCTTGCCATCACCCTCCCAGCCGTGTCAGCCTGGGTCTGCCCCCTCAGCCTCTCTGGAGCTTATGTCTGTAACCACAAAGTAGGGATGAGAATGAATGACCTGTCTCTTCATTCACTTTTATTAGGCTTGACAATGGAAAAATAATAATGACCACTCGGTCAGTGCTTATTACGTGTGAAACGCTGTGTGCTTTATAGACATAGCTCATTGCGTCCCCATAATATCCTGGGGGGGCACATATCATTATTCCTGTTTTATGAAGCCAGACGCTGACTCTCAGAGCCCATTCAGCCTATGCATGGTACAATCTGCCCAAAACTCGGGCTTTGAATCACTGTGGGTGTCCGAAGAGGCAAAGAGAGCACTACCATCTGTTAAGCACCAGTTACGTGCAAGAAAGTCCACATTCCTGGTCTTAGTCTGGCCCCCACATCACTCACGATGAAGCCCTTTGAAGAGCTGAGGGGGTGAGAAGGGATGATGGTTGTTGGATTAAGGCAGTGCTGTGGTCAAGGTGGCTTCCATAGACGTGAGGCCAGGTCCCAAGTCACACATACAGAGATCTCCAACAAGATGTCTAACTTCACTGAGCCTTAGTTTCTTCTTCCATAAAATGGGGTGGATAAAGCCACTTCCCTCAAAATTTGCTGAGAGATGAAACAGGTAAAGTGTGTCCCACTGTGCCTGGCTCATGGCAGCTTCTAGATAAATGGTGGTTATGAATAGCTGTAATTATGAGTTTCTAGTGGCTGAGCATTGAGGAGATAAGGAGGGGCTTCATTTTCCTTGCTTTTCAGTCCCTCCCATTCCTCTCCCAAATGTGAGTTTTATATCTCCTTATGGGCCCATTAATATGCCCCAGCCACAATGGCCTGTCATCACATCCTAGGGAGGAAACGGTCCTGAGGCCAGATCCTTTTGTCACCTGCTGCTGAGTACTAGGATCATCAGCTCACTGACTGCAGATTGTCCTGGGAGGTTTCCATGACAAAGCTGGGCGGGGGAGCAGGAACATAGGGGCGGCTTGTTCAGCTGGAGACGTTCTCAAACTTCAGCAGGCTTTGGAATCGCCTGGAAGGCTGGTTAGGCCACGGATGGCTGGGCCCCACCCCGGTATTTCTGATTCAAGAGGTCTGGGGTGGGGCATTTCTCAACAAGTTTCAGAGCTTCTGCTCTTCTCACTAAACAATGTTGAGTCTTAAAAAAATGGAAATATATTTAACATTACTGAAGTGGTGTCATGACAAAAATCTATCACTGCTGCTGGTCCAGGGACCACACTTTGAGAACTACTAAGCTAGAGAAATGGGAAGGGCAGATCTGGATGTACTGGCCCCTTCCTGTGAATTTCTCTTTCTTGGAGAGAGTGCTTGTTGTTTGTTTGCTTGTTTGTTTTTTCTCTGAGTCACCTAATGAATCTTCATGATTTCTGTTACTAAACATCACTGTTGAGTAGCCTGATTTGAAATGGGATATGAGGCAGTCCTAGAAACACAGCCCCATCTGAAGTGAGGCGCGTTAGGGGTCCCAGGCCTCGGTTAGGGAATGGGTTCTCCCTGTCCACATAGGCTTCAGGGCTGTCCCTGCCTTCTTGCCTCGGCTGGCATGTGTTGGCTTCCCAGGGTCTGGCAGGGCTTTCTTCATAGCTGGGCTGACTCATCTCCCAGGGCAAGCCAGGGCCATAGGCACTTGCTGACAATCTGGGGTAATTTGACACTAGACTCAAATAGACACCTTAAAGAATGGACTGCCTTTTTTTCCCTATGGTGGCTGTTGGCAGGATGCAGTGACCTGTGCCTGCTATGTGAAGGGCCAGGCACTGCTGAGGTCTGGCCAGAGGCAGGCTGATGATCTGGCCAGTTGCTCGGCTTTCTGCAGTTGGCTCACTTCCTGCTGTCCCCTGTGCTTGGCATTTGATGGCAACTTGTCAACTCAGTGTCAGATTTCAGTGCTGTCCTGATTTTCCATTCTTCTGTTACTTCCTGTCTTGGGCTCGCCATAGGCTCAACAACTTGACTTAACTTGGTGTTTCTGGAGGTCTTCTGTAGAGATAGCTGTGACTCACTGGCCCTCCATCACCCTGTCACCCTGTAAGCCAATCAGCATGGGAGGACAGTGGGGTTTTTCCATGTACCTCTTTGGCTGCCTTATTGTTGATATCAATCCACTTCAGCAATAGAGATTCATTTCATAAGAGAACTATGTGATGTTCCAGTAACGTCAGAGGCAAGGAAAGCTTTCCATTCATGTGGCTCAGAGTTAAGGAAGAAAATGAACTGGAATCGTGGCCTCCTGTCATTTGTGGCAGCCCCCCACACCCCTGCTCCTGAAGTTCTGGGCATGACCCATGATTGGTCAGGAGAACAGCAGTGCTCTGCATCTGGCAGGAATCTGCTCTGTGGAATCACAGATAAGCAGTTCCTATTTTTCTTCCAGCACTGCAGAGAAATGACAAAATCCAGGGCCAGAGTTTCACAGATTAAATAGAGTTGGAATGGATCTGAGAGCTTGTTGGGCCAAGAGGTGGCAAATATATTTTATTTGTGCCAATAGCAATTGTTTGGGAGGGGCTGCATGGAGCTCTGCATTAGAAGCCCACTTTGAGCTCAGGCAGAAATGGTACCCTGGTCTTATAGTTACATCTGTCTTGGGAATCAGATGGGAACGTGGTCATATGTTGCCATCACTGACCCAGCTCTGTTCTCTCCATTTATGGAACAAGCTAGGTCCCAGTGAATGAGGGGCCTTTCCCAGTTCCTACAACTTATTAGTGGTAGATATAGGAATAGAATCTAGGTTTTCTAGCCCTATTTCAGTAACATTAATTCAATACATTTTTTTTTTTTTTTTTGAGATGGAGTCTCATTCCTATTGAGCAGGCTGGAGTAGTGGCGCGATCTTGGCTCACTGCAACTTCCACCTCCAGAGTTCAAGAAATTCTCCTTTCTAAACCTCCCAAGTAGCTGGGATTACAGGCATGCACCACCATGCCTGGCTAATTTTTGTATTTTTAGTAGAACAGGGTTTTGCTATGTTGGTCTCGAACTCCTGATCCACCCGCCTTGCCCTCTCAAAGTGTTGAGATTACAGGTATAAGCCACCATGCTTGGCCAACATTTTCATCCTCATTGGAATAGATGCTTTGGAAACAAATGAGTCTGAGTTCAAATCCTTAATCCATCATTTACCAGCTGTGTGACCTTGAGGATGTCACTTAATGTCTCTGTGCTTCTGTTTCCTCATTTATAAAATGGAGTAAACATACCCATTTCACTATTGGGAGGATCAAATGTGATCATGGTATGGGTAGCTCAGGGCCTCACCTAAATAGTCTATGTGTTTTCTTTTTCCAACAGCAAATTACATGCAATATTCAGATGACAGTCTTGGGGGTAGTTTGCACACCACAGTGATGGTATAATTGTGTAATTGTAGATCTGGTTTCCTTTCCTGTGAACTAAGGATTTGGACCAGATTACCTTGAATTTTCCTCTAGCTCTAAAATTTCTATGATTGTAAATAAATGATTTAAAAGATTTTTCTTTAGTTGTTTCTATGAGCTGGTACTTGATAAAGGAGCCCTGGAGGGTTTTCTGGAGTCAAATAAGGGTCTTTCCTGGTACAAAGGCAATTTTCAGGATTCTAATCTCTTCTGTGCTGTGCAACTGATGGTCTGAGTCCTCTGCATTGCAGTAAAATGAATTTTCTTCTTAGCCTTTCAAGGCAGGAAGTGGTCTAGTTATCAGTGCCTCAGCACCCTGCATGGACCTAGGATATGGAAGGTGACTGACTTCATCTCTAGGGCTTGAGGCAAGCAGTCCAAGGCTCCTCCATGGCCAGGGACTTGGAATTTACAAGGCCCAGGACTAAGGGAGCCTGTGACTCTGGGAGCCTGGCCCAGTCACTTCCTCTTGCAGCTTGTTGATCATTCCATGCATTAAATTGGGTAGCTGCTAGGTTACCCTCTGTCCTGGGGGTATGGCTAAACGAGAAGCCAGGAATCGCAGCAGTCTCTTTAACAGGGGGCTGGATGGAGTCTTAACATATTGAATAGCTGTACCTCCTCTGAAAGCCATTTCAGGTGAACCAAAGCATTCTGCCCCTAGGAGGAAGAAAGGGAGGGAGTGAGGAGAGAATGAGGCCCAAAGAGCTGGGCCCAAGTGACATTTATAAATAGAAACATGGAAACTCACAGAATAAGCCAAGCAAGGCAAAGGAGAATGGGTGAGTCTCAGCAAGACCATTTAAGATGTAAACAGCTAAGGAGAGTCTTTGAGGACCCTTGTGTAACTGTTTTCCCAACCCAGATCACAGGAGCAATTTGTAGCTGGAAAGAGAAGCATCAGAAGCTTTGGTGCTTACCTTTGTTCATTCATTTATTCAGGCACTATTCACAGCCTTGTGTGCACCAGACTCTGCTAGCATAGGAGAAACAACCATGACAAAGGCACTGTCTTTGTTTCCAAGATTCCAGAAATTTACCCAGGGAGGAAGGCATATAAATAGCTTGCAGAAGCAACTGTAATTATCACAGTGCCATGGCATCCACTGTTGTGTTAAATCGGGTTTCTCGTGGTGGATGTTCATTGTTGTGTCTGCCTGGAACTCGTCTGCTCCTCAGTGGAAATGCATCTGCCTTCTTTTAGGAGTATCGTTCCTCAGCCCATCCCCCTCTCAATAATGGCTGTCTGTCTCAATTCCTCTGACCCTAGTGATAGTCAGGAGAATGACCAATGACCACAGTCAGAGCAATCAGAGTTCTTTCCTGGGATTCCTGTAAACGGAGCTTGGGAAAGGAGAGCTTTTTTTTTTTCTTGGAAAGTGAAGCTATAAGGGAAGGCCAAGTGCTGTAGAGACCAGTCTCCTGCCTTAGAAAGATCAGCAGTTGAGGCCAGCTGTGGTGGCTCATGCCTGTAAATCCCAGCACTTTGGGAGGCCAACAGGTGGATCACCTTAGGTCATGAATTCAAGACCAGCCTGATCAAGATGATGAAACCCCATATCTACTAAAAATACAAAAATTAGCCAGGCATGGTAGTATGCACCTGTAATTCCAGCTACTCAGGAGGCTGAGGCAGGAGAATGGCTTGAACCCAAGAGGCAGAGGTTGCAGTGAGATGAGATTGTGCCACTGCACTCCAGCCTGGGGGACAGAGACTCTGTCTCAAAAAGAAAAGAAAAGAAAAGAAAAGGTGGCAAGTTGAGAGGATAAAAGTGACATCCAGGGAGAAGCAGAGATAGGATACACACACACACACACACTCTCTCTCTCTCTCTCTCAGTGCAAGAGGGACAAAATGAGAGGGAGAGAGAGAGAAGTGGATCACTGAGGGCCTTTGAGCTCCTAGTCTCACTCTCTCCTGTACTTCTGCAGTTTACAAACACCAGCTACTCACTTCCCTTTTCTGTTTTTGCTCAAATTCAGTATCTGTTGCTTACTATTAAGCATCCCATCTAATAGTAATATAGCCCCCACCAAGAAGAGAGGGAAGGGAACTAGCATTCATACCTACTATGCACCAAGTGTTTTTTAGGCACTTTGCAAACTGCCTGACTTAATTCTCTAAATAACTTGTGAGGTAGGGCTCAGCAGCCCCTTTTGACATTTCAAACAGTAAGAGAAGTTAAACAGTTTGCTCAAAGCATAGCACTAGGAATGAAGCAGAAGCAGGAAGTGGTGTCATGCACTGGGGTTATAGAGGCCAATCAAGAGAGATGCTGTCTAGGCCTTTAGGTAGTTCACAGGATTAAACACATAGTCACAAAGAAAAATGTATTAGGGATCCAAGATGGCTGAATAGGAACAGCTCTGGAGTGCAGTTCCCAGCGAGAACGACGCAGTGAGTGAACACCACGTTTCCAAGGGAGTTATTACTGCCCGCAGACTAGGAGATTCCTGAGCTGAAAAGTGCCACGAGTTTCCAGCATGGCTGTTTCAGCTGGCACAGGGGGTCTCTGCACAAAAACTCACACAAATCTGGGCGGCCATTTCAACTGGCACCTGGAATGCCTGGGAGACAGAGCCACCCATTCAACTGAAAAAAAAACGGGAATGAAACAGGGAGCCAGGTGATCTGGCTCAGTGGGTCCCACCCCCACAAACACCAGCAATCTGAAACGCTCTGGATTGAGAGTTTCACAGCAAGCATAGCAGGACCTGGGACGGTTGGTTCTGTTGGGGGGAAGGGTGTCCGCCATTACCAAGGCAGTCCACCACTACAGAGGCAGTCCACCATTACCAAGGCAGTCCATCATTACTGAGGCAGTCCGCCATTACCGAGGCATGCTGCCATTACTGAGGCAGACTGCCATTATCGAGGCAGTTCTAACTATACCTCTATAAACAAAACAGCAAGGAAGTTCACACAGCAGCTAGGCAGAGCCCACAGCAGCTCAGCAACACCTCTGCTGGCAGGCTGTGACTAGGATATCACCTTGCTGGGCAGGGCAGTGCTGAAAAAAGGCAGCAGCACATCAGGAACTTATAAATAAAGCCCCACCTTCCCAGGACAGAGCACCTGGGAGAAAAAGGCAGTTATGAGTTCTGCAGCAGACTTAAATATACATACCTGCCCAGCAGCTCTGAACAGAACCACAGAGCTCACAGCTCAGCCCTTGAGCTCCTATAAGGGACAGACTGTCTCCTCAATCAGCTCCCTGACCCCCGTATATCCAAAGAGTTACCTCATAAAGGCGAGCTCAGGCTGACATCTGGCAAGTATCCTTCTGGGACGAAGATAACAGAATAAGATACTGGCAGCAACCCTTACTGTTCTATAGCTGCTGCAGGTGATCCCCAGGCAAGCAGGGTCTGGAGTGGACCTCCAGCAGTCCTACAGCAGAGGGGCCTGACTGTTAGAAGGAAAACTAAAAAACAGAAATAAATAACTTCAACATCAGCAAAAAGGATGTCCACTCAGAGAGTCCTATCCGAAAGTCACCAACTACAAAGACCACAGGTAGATAAATCCACAAAAATGGGAAGAAACCAGTGCAAAAAGGATGAAAACACCCAAAACCAGAATGCCTCTCCTCCTCCAAGGGATCACAACTCATCACCAGCAAGGGAACAAAGCTGGATGGAGAATGAGTCTGATGAATTTACAGAAACAGGTTTCAGAAGGTGGGTAATAACAAACTTCTTTGAGCTAAAAGAACATGTTCTAACACAATGCAAAGAAACTAAGAACTTGAAAAAAGGTTTGACAAAATGCTAATGATAATAAACAGCTTAGAGAAGAATATAAATGACTTAATGGAGCTGAAAAACAACACGAGAACTTTGCGAAGCATACACAAGTTTCAATAGCCGAATCGACCAAGCAGAAGAAAGGATATCAGAGATCTGAAGATCAACTCAATGAAATAAAACAAGAAGGCAGGATTAGAGAAAAAAGAGTGAAAAGAACAAAGCCTCCAAGAAATATGGGATTATGTGAAAAGGCCTAATCTACGTTTGATAGGTGTACCTGAATGTGACGGAGAGAATGAATCCAAGCTGGAAAACACTCTTCAGGATATTATCCAGGAGAACTTCCACAACCTAGCAAGGCAGGCCAATATTCAAGTCCAGGAAATACAGAGAACACCACAAAGATATTCCTCAGGAAGAGCAACTCCAAGGCACATAATCGTCAGATTCACCAGGGTTGAAATCAAGGCAAAAATGCTAAGGGCAGCCAGAGAAAAAGGTTGGGTTACCTAAAAAGGGAAGCCCATCAGACTTACAGCAGATCTCTCAGCAGAAACCCTGCAAGCCAGAAGAGGGTGGGGCCAACATTTAACATCCTCAAAGAAAAAACTTTCAACCGAGAATTTCATACCTAGCCAAACTAAGCTTCATAAGCGAAGGAGAAATAAAATCCTTTACGAACAAGCAATTGCTGAGATATTTCATCACCACCAGGCCTGCCTTACAAGAGCTCCTGAAGGAAGCACTAAACATAGAAAAGAACAACCAGTAACAGCCACTCCAAAAACGTACCAAATGGTAAAAAGCATGGACAAAATGAAACTGCATCAACTAATGGGTAAAACAACCAGCTAGCATAAAAATGGCAGGATCAAATTCACACATAACAATATTAACCTTAAATGTAAATGGGCTAAATGCCCCAATCAAAAGACACAGGCTGGCAAATTGGATAAAAATTCAAAAACCATCAGTGTGCTGTATCCAGGAAACCCATCTCACATGCAAGGACACACATAGGCTCAAAATAAAGGGATGGAGGAAGATTTACCAAGCAAATGGAGAGCAAAAAAAAAGCAGGAGTTGCAATCCTAGTCTCTGATAAAATAGACTTTAAACCAACAAAGATCAAAAGAGACAAAGAAGGGCATTACATAATGGTAAAAGGATCAATGCAACAAGAAGAGCTAACAATCCTAAAAAATACACACCCAATACAGGAGCCACCCACATACATAAAGCAAGTTCTTAATGACCTACAAAGAGACTTGGACTCCTATACAATAATAGTGGGAGACTTTAACCCTCCACTGTCAATGTTAGACAGATCAATGAGACAGAAATATAACAAGGAAATCCAGGACTTGAACTCAGATCTGGACCAAGCAAACCTAATAGACATCTACAGAACTCTCCACCCCAAATCCACAGAATATACATTCTTCTCAACACCACATCACACCTATTCTAAAATTGAGCACATAATTGGAAGTAAATCACTCCTCAGCAAATGCAAAAGAATGGAAATCATAACAAACAGTCTCTCAGACCACAGTGCAATCAAATTAGAACTCAGGATTAAGAAACTAACTCAGAACTGTACAACTTCATGGAAACTGAACAACTGGCTCTTGAATGTTGACTGGATAAACAATGAAATGAAGGCAGAAATAAAGATGTTTTTCAAAACCAACAAGAATGAAGACACAACATACCAGAATCTCTGGGACATATTTAAAACAGTGTCTAGAGGAAAATTTATAGCAATAAATGCACACATGAGAAGAAAGGAAAGATCTAAAATTGACACCCTATCATCAAAATTGAACGAGGTAGGGGAGCAAGATCCAAAAAACTCAAAAGCTAGCAGAGGACAACAAATAACTAAGATCAGAGCAGAACTGAAGGAGACAGAGACACAAAAATCCCTGCAAAAAATCAATAAATCCAGGAGCTGGTTTTTTGAAAAGATCAACGAATAGACTGCTAGCCAGATAATAAAAAAGAAAAGAGAGAAAAATCAAATAGATGCAATAAAAAAGGATAAAGGGAATATCACCACTGATTCCACAGAAATACAAACTACCAACAAAGATTACTACAAACAACACTATGCACACAAACCAGTAAACCTGGAAGAAATGGATAAATTCCTAGACACTTGCACCCTCCCAAGCTTAAACCAGGAAGAAGTCGAAACCCTGAATAGACCAATAACAAGGGCTGAAGTTAAGGCAGCAATTAATAGCCTACCAACCAAAAAAAAGCCCATATTCAGATGGGTTCACAGCCAAATTCTTCCAGACATACAAAGAGGAGCTGGTACCACTCCTTCTGAAACTATCCAAACAATCCAAAAAGAGGGAATACTTCCCAAATCATCTTATGAGACCAACATCTTCCTGATACCAAAACCCGGCAGAGACTCAACAAAAAAAGAAATCTTCAGGCCAATATCCATGATGAACTTAGATGCAAAAATCTTCAATAAAATACAGGCAAACCAATTGCAACAGCACATCAAAAAGCTTATCCATCACGATCAAGTAGCCTTCATCCTGGGGATGCAAGGCTGGTTCAACATACGCAAGTCTGTAAATGTAATCCACTACATAAACAGAACCAAAGACAAAAACCACATGATTATTTCAATAGATGCAGAGAAGGCCTTTGTCAAAATTCAACAGCCCTTTATGCTAAAAACTCTCAATAAACTAGATATCGATGGAACATATCTCAAAATAATAAAAGCTATTTACAACAAACCTACAGCCAATATGATACCGAATGGGCAAAAACCGGAAGCATTCCCTTTGAAATCTGGCACTAGACAAGGATGCCCTCTCTCACCATTCCTATTCAATATAGTATTGGAAGTTCTAGCCAGAGCAATCAGGCAAGAAAAAGAAATAAAGGGTATTCATTTAGGAAAGGAGGAAGTCAAATTGTCTCTATTTGCAGATGATATGATTGTATATTTAGAAGGCCCCATCATCTTAGCCCCAAATCTCCTGAAACTGATAAGCAACCTCAGCAAAGTCTCAGGATACAAAATCAATGTGCAGTTATCACAAGCATTCCTATATACCAATAACAGACTGAGAGACAAATCAGGAACAAACTTCCATTCACAATTGCTACAAAGAGAATAAAATACCTAGGAATGCAACTAACAAAGGATGTAAAAAACCTCTTCAAGGAGAACTACAAACTGCTGCTCAAGGAAATAAGAGAGGACACAAACAGATGGAAAAACATTTCATGCTCATGGTTAGGAAGAATCATTATCATGAAAATGGCCATACTGCCCAAAGTGATTTATAAATTCAACACTATCCCCCATCAAGCTACTTATGACCCTCTTCACAGAACTGGAAAAAACCAGCTTAAACTTCATATGGAACCAAAAGAGAGTCCACATAGCCAAGACAAAAAGCAAAAAGAACAAAGCTGGAGGCCTCATGCTACCTGACTTCAAACTATACTACAAGTCTACAGTAATCAAAACAGCATGGTACTGGTACCAAAACAGAGATATAGACCAATGGAACAGAACAGAAACCTCAGAGGCAATGCCATGCCACACATCTACAATCAACTGATCTTTGACAAACCTGACAAAAACAAGCAATGGGGAAAGAATTCACTGTTTAATAAACGGTGTTGGGAAAACTGGCTAGCAATGTGCAGAAAGCAGAAACTGGACCCCTTCCTGACATCTTACACTAAAATTAACTCCAGATGGATTAAAGACTTAAACATAAGACCTAACACCATAAAAGCCTTAGAAGAAAACCTAGGCAAAACCATTCAGGACATAGGCATAGGCAAGGACTTCATGACTAAAACACCAAAAGCATTGACAACAAAAGCCAAAATAGACAAATGGGACCTAATTAAACTTTTAATGGCAAAAACCGCAATGACTTTTGCACCAACCTAACTCTGGGAAGCATTTTTGAAAATAAAGAGGAAGGAGATAGAGGAAAATCCCAACTTAAACTGAAGGGTAAAGGATGGGAAGGAGCTATGGGCAGGAGGGAGGAGGGGCAAGAATCATCAGTGGACAGAGCAGAGGCTGGGAGGCAGGAGAGGCTGAGGCATTTTTGGCAGGGAGTGGGGACACAGTCAGGGGAGGCTGTGGCAGTGATGCAGTGGCTGTCCTGAAGTAGAGGAGACAGATGTCAGGAGCAGTGGAGGGATTCGAGGGAAGTGTCGGGGGGTTATGGCTTGAACGTGGCACAGAAGAGGAAGCAAGGCTGGCCTCTTGGTTCAGAGAAGTAAAGAAAGATTTCCATGCCTGGGCTGACAGAGTGGTACAAAAAGTGGATGCTTTCCAGGGGCACTGAGTCTGTTTGGGATGGGGAATGGTGAGATGGAGGAAGAGAAGTAAATGTACTTGTCATTTTAATTACCATTGGGGTTTGGGCTCACTTGGTGCAGTGGGTAAGAAAACCAAAATCAAATGCAGTGAAATTTGTCCTGAAAATGGAATTCCTCAGCAGGTTAGAGAACCCTGTGCCAATAGCAATGACTTTGACAATAGCTCCCATGAGGCCTATCTTATAGCACAATGCTTTGCACACTTCTTAGGCGCTCAGTGTCTTATTTTTTTAAGGAGGAAGGAAGGAAGAAAAGCAGAAAGAGAGAGAGAGAAACATTGTATTCTGATTCTCCAAACTATACATCAGTCAGACAGCCAGCATCCTACACTAAGAACCCAAGTTTGTAACAGAGTAAAGCCACTATATCTGCCTTCTTAGGACCTTCTTCCTCTTTTGGAGACAGGGTCTACTGCCAAGGCTAAAATGTAGTAGCACTAGCATAGCTCACTGCAGCCTCAACCTCCTGGGCTCATGTGATCCTCCTGCCTCAGCCTCCTGAGTATCTAGGACTATAGGCATATCCCATCAAGCCTGGCTAATTTAAAAACATTTTTATAGAGAGATATATAGTAAATGTATATATTTACTATATTGTCTAGGCTAGTCTTGAACTCCTGGGCTCAAGTGACCCTCCTGCCCTGACCTCTTAAAGTATTGAGATTACAGGCGTGAGCCACCAAGCCTGGCCAAGGACCTTCTTAAAAGCTACTTTGATAATTGCAACAATTAGTTATGATATTATTTTACTTCTTCAAGTAATAACAGAAAATACTTTATTCATCTGTTCAACCTTGGTAGTGGTGTGAAGTAAGTGTGGTACAGCCACACTGGTGTGGCCTGCACAACTCTAGGGGACACTGTTCACAGAGGCTACAATGTGCTTGTGTCCTGGGAATGGCATGTGCATGACCAGCATGATTTGACACTGGTCTTGCATGAGAGGACCTTAGCTCAACTTCAAACTTGGTTTCTTTATGGTTGTGTCACTCTCTGAATGAGTCCCCCTCATCTCTCTGGTTCTTAGTTCTATTGGCTGAAAAATGGGGGAAGAAGAAATGGACCAGATCCATGTTTCCAAAAGCACATTTGTTTGAACAATCCATTCTATAGGCTATTTTTAGCTGTTATTTGATAAAACAGGTTCCAAGGTCAAAAAGCACTGGATTAAAGTAACTGTAGTGTGGCCTTTTTGAAAAGAAACTGTAAGATACAGATCTACAGAAACTATAAGATATGGGTATGTGATAGAAAACACTTAATGTGGAATTAAAATAGCCAAGTTGGACATTTTTGACCAGTTTTTTTTTTTTTTCCAAACTTTCTGCTCTAGCTGGAAGGCTGCATATCATTTTGTGACTGGAGTAGCTATATATATATATATATATATATATATTTAAACTTTTTCAACTACAAAGGAATGTAAATTGGTTATAAAGAAATCAGAAAATACAGACCAGTTAAAAAGAAAATTTAAAACCATTTAGGGAAAACAAATATTTATAATACTCATTTCAAATGTAAAAACTTAAGTTACCCACTACCCCATAGAAATCCAGAGTGATAACATGTTGTGTATTTCCCTCCAGACATTTTTTCCCTCTATATATGTCAGCACCTCCCAGATTTGATGACAGTATTCGGAAGAGCATGATCTGGAAATCCTGAGCTGTGCTGTCACAAGAAAATGGATACACAGAGGACAAGGCAGGCAGCACAGGTCTTTTTACACTGAGGCTTTTGCCTAGTCCCGTGGTGCCCCAGTGCCCTGGCCTGGGCATGTCAGCACTGTCTTCTGTCCAGGCCCCATGAATCTCAGATGGTGGACCCTGGTGAAGGAAGCCTAGGTAGATGCCACGGACCTTTCCCTAGGTCATAGCCACAGCTGAGCACTTGGTGTCTTATCACCCGGTGGAGAGGAAAAGTGTGCTGGAGGGTGGTAAGAGAATGTGTCCAGGGGCCCAGACCAGAGTGGGCCATGCCTCATCTAGAAAGCAAGCATTTTCCAGAAAGGAGAGTCCCTGGCTCTTTTATAGCAGCAATCAGAAAAACACCAGGAATCTCCCCCAAAGACTGAATGTGAGAGGAAGAAGGGGCCAGGCGCAGTGGCTCACACCTGTAATCCCAGCACTTTGAGAGGCCAAGGTGAGTGGATTGCCTGAGGTTAGGAGTTCGAGACCAGCCTGACCAACATGGTGAAACCCCATCTCTACTAAAAATACAATATTAGCTAGGCGTATAGTGGTGTGCACCTGTAATCCCAGCTACTCAGGAGGCTGAGGCAGGAGAATCGCTTGAACCAGGGAGGCAGAGGTTGCAGTGAGCCGAGATCACACCACTGCACTCCAGCCCGGGTGACAGAGCGAGACTCTATCTCAAAAAAAAAAAAAAAAAAAAAAAAAAGGGAGGGGGGAAGAAGGTGTATGTGTGTCTATGTGTGTGTGTGTGCACGCACGTGTGCGCACAAGTGGATCAGGAATATGACAGTATCGTCTTTTCCTTTGGTCGTTTACCCTAATGATGGATAATGGAGGATAAATACTGTTGGACAATGGTTGCTTACAACTTCTCCCTTAAAGGATCTCAGAGACCCGGAGGCTGGCAACAATCGATGAGCAGTTGTCTGGAAGATCTCTTGCATTCTGATCGAAGGATGGAGGTGGGAATTGGCAGCGGGAGACAGACAGGGACAGGATCTGGTCTCTATGCTACCCCACCCCCCAAGAAATTGAGGTCAATCTCTTTGAAGAAGAGAAGGACTTTAATCCCTTTACACCATTGTTTTCAAGGTATAGCATTTGCATGTTGGTTCTACTCAGGATAATTTTAAAACATCAGAAGGCATGGCATGAAACAACACCCAATCAGAGTGAGGCAACAATTCTCTATTCCACTTTCTTTCAGTCTTTCTAATTATAAGTAGAGAAAGCAGGCCCTCAGGCAGAGTCTTCAGTAAGCAGCAGGAGCGCGTTAGAATCTAATGATATTGCTCTTCCCTGATAATCATTCCGAGTTACCCTCAGTTACTGCAGAGAGTTACAGGAGCAAGCAAAAATCTTCCCAATTCAGGTTTATAATTTACAGTTGTCATACAAAATTTCCTTGAAATATGAATTTAAGTCAAGTGACTAGATTGGTGAGGGGGGCAGACCACTTGAGCTCAGGAGTTTGAGACTAGTCTGGCCAACATGGTGAAACCCCGAATCTACTAAAAATACAAAAAATTAGCCAGGCGTGGTGATGGGCGCATGTAATCCCAGTTACTCAGGAGACTGAGGCAGGAGAACAGTTTGAACCTGGGAGGCCAAGGTTGCAGTGAGCCAAGAGTGCTACTGCACTCCAACCTGGGTAACAGAGTAACACTCCGTCTCAAAACAAAAAACAATAAACCAATAAAAAGTGACTAGATTGAAAGTCAACTCCTGAGTAAATGATAGTATTAGTGGTACAGAAATAGGACAAATATCATAAAGATGGAACAAAAATGACTGAGGGTGAGGAGAGGCTGTTGAAAGAAGGAATTCAACAGTAGATAAGCTGAGGATGTGCAAGCTGGATGTGCCATAGGGAGGAAAGGTCCTTTTCACCTATCTTCCAAACTGGTTTTTTCTAGGAAGATAATGAGGCACCCTAGGTCCAGGTTTTATGGTCCAAGGAAGGGAAAAGACACTTGTCTGTGATTCTAGGTACTATGAGGCAGGAAAGAAAAGTCAGTTTGGGCTGGTCATGGTAGCTCACACCTGTAATCCTAGCACTTTGGGAAGCTGAGGTGGGCAGATCACCTGAGATCAGGAGTTCAAGACCAGCCTGGACAACATGGTGAAGCCTGTCTCTACTAAAAATACAAAAACTAGCTGGGCATAGTGGCGTATGCCTGTAGGCTGAGGCAGAAGAATCACTTGAACCCAGGAGGCAGAGGTTGCAGTGAGCAGAGATTGCACCACCACACTCCAGAGCAAGACTCTAACACACACACACACACACACACACACACACACACAGAGACACACACACACAAATCAGGTCTGGGGTGTGAAAAGAGAAGAGGGAGCTGAAGTGGCTGGGAGAGGAGTAGAATTATTTGCGATGCTTCTGAAATTCAGGACACTGACCCAATGCATCTCAAAGCCTGAGCTGTCATATCTGTTCTGGGAAAGGAGAGAAAGAATTGCTGGTGGATTCCCCCTGTGTTTCACATTGAGGTCATTATGGGCAAAGTTTCAGATCTGTAAGCCCCAATTGTTGAGGATGGACTGGACCTCTGTGATTCCTCTTGAGCAAAGGAATAAACATCCCACGTTTCTGCCTAAAGGGTCCGTCATATTCTCTCTCTGAAGTTGTCACTGCTGTTCGGAGAGATGGGAGTTAAGAGAGGCCATTATTGGGCAGAACTGAGTTTTCACTTAAAGATTTGTCCCCTATGAATCCAGCCCCTAGAAAGCAGAGCAGCCAGCAGGACTGTGGCATTTCGTTGGCTATACAAACTTGAGGTTAACAATGAAACTCCTTTCTGGTTTTAAAATTATAGTCACATGCATCAGCTCACATTTCTGAAAAGTGCTTAGAATAGTGCCTGAAGCAACTTAAGCATCATATAAATTTTGGTTTTGTGGTCATTCTTATTTTATAATAATTATTATTTGTATCCTTACTCTGGCAGGCAGACAAGGCAGTAGTCAATATTACAGTCATTTTATGAATAATAAAAAAGGCAGGGCTGGGTGCAGTGGTACACGCCTGTAATCTCAGCACTTTGGGAGGCCAAGACAGGTGGATCACGAGGTCAAGAGATCAAGACCATGGTGCCTGGCCAACATGGTGAAATCTTGTCTCTACTAAATATACAAAAATTAGGTGGATATAGTGGTGTGCACCTGTAGTCCCAGCTACTTGGGAGGCTGAGGCAGGAGAATTGTTTGAAGCTGGGAAGTGGAGGTTGCAGTGAGCCTAGATTGTGCCACTGCACTCCATCCTGGCTACAGAGCGAGACTTTGTCTTTAAAAAAAAAAAGGGGGGATTAAGTAACTTGTTTAAATTCATATAGTAAACAAACATCAGAGCCAGGACTTGAAACCAGGTTTTAGGCTGTACATCTCAGCTTTAACAAATGACGGAACAACTGCTTCACATGTGGCTTTATTTGTCACCTAACAACCCTCTCAGACAGGTAGGCACTGGGGACAGTGCTCATGAGCTAGGCTTTTCAGCAAGAACGAGACATGGATATGTGTTGGTTCTATCATTTACTAGCCCTGTGACCTGGAGCTGGTTTTTTAACCTCTCTGAGCCCCACAATTTTCACTGGAGTAACAGTAGTGCTGACATCCAGGGATGTGGATGAGGACTGGAGAAGATATTTTGATATGAGTCTAGTACTCAGCACACAGTGATTATCATCCCAATGTGGTCATTTTTCAGATGAGAAAACTAGCTCAGAGAACAAATGTGATTTGCTAAAGCTTTGGGTTACCTAGTTCCTAATTCCTAGTTCCTGCCACCACTGAAATCAGGACAGTAGATGTTCACAGCACGACCATTAGTTTAGACAGTTGTAGGTAACAGGAACCAAGCAGTGCCCTCCCAAATACAATAATCACACACAGAAAAACAAGGAACCCTTCTGCAGACACCTTCCCTCACTAGCCCTAACCTCACTCTAGCGTCATCTGTATTTGGTTCAAACCCTACCCAGTATTTCTGTCTTCACGTGAATTTAAATGCTACTGTGATCACACATAACCTTTCATGCATCTGTGTCTCGTTTCTGTAATCATTACAGTGTAAGTGAACATGTAATAGTTGCTTCTTCAGACCACATTTCCTCCCGGCAGTGCCTACCACAATCACGGTATGTATTGACTGTATGTCTAGTGGCCCCACCTTTCCTCTGGAGCCCAAGCCACAAATCTTTGTTTCTTCCCTCTACTTCTTTGTTGGTCAAAGTTTGTTAGTTGCAGACAACAGAGTCTATTCCCATTTCTGAAAGAAAGTTTTTTCCTTCTTTTTTCTTCTCTCTCTCTTTCCTCTCACTCACAGAATTATTTGAAGGGTAGACATCCGAGCTGTTGGCTAAGCTCCCAGGACTGCTCCCAGATCCACTCCCAAGTCCACAGGCAGATTTGTCCTGTTTACAACCATGCAGTTGTCCCTGAGATGAGAAACCACACAGCTTTTGCTGCACCCTGTACCAGCAAAATGGCTGCCCTTTGTCTAGCCCGTGTTCCTGCATAGGTTACTTCTGGATGGAATTCTCATAGTGGTGCATCTGGCTGGTTGAACCAGGCAGATTTCTGTCCCCAAGCTGTGAGGGAGGCTGGGAAATGTAGGTTTTCTTTCTACTCTGGGAAGGCAAGGGTAACACTGATAGAAACTATCAACATGTTAATGGAGCATTTGTAAAGTATTTGGGGGGACACAGAGCAAAGACAGTGTGTCTAATGCATCCTCAGCATCCACACGTAATTGGTAAGCAAATTTCAGCAGTTCTAAATATTAACACTTCTGGGATTTATCTACTTCTCTCTACTCCATTGCAATCCTTTGGCTCAGTGCTTCTCACACAGACAATGGCAACAGCTTGTAAGTAGTCTCTCTGGCTCAGTCCCCTTTCTGGCCCATCTCACATATGTTTTGTAGCCAATGTTACTCCTTTGCTTAAAATCCTCAATAGCTCCTGGTTGCTCTCAGAAGCGAGTTTGTTTATTTATTTATTTATTGCAATCGTTCACCAGGCGCCAGCCAGGCTGGAGTGCAGTGGCGTGACCTCGGCTCGCTGCAACCTCCGCCTCCCAGGTTCAAGCAATTCTCCTGCCTCAGCCTCCTGAGTAGCTGGGACTACAGGTGTGCGCCACCGTGCCCAGCTAAGTTTTTTGTATTTTTAGTAGAGACAGGGTTTCACCACGTTGACCAGGATGGTCTCGATCTCTTGACCTTGTGATCCGTCCGCCTCAGCCTCCCAAAGTGCTGGGATTACAGGCATGAGCCACCGTGCCCGGCCCAGAAGTGAGTTTAAAGTTATAATTATGGCTTTTAAAATCCTTTGGAATCTCAGACTGGGTGTGGTGGCTCATGTCTGTAATCCCAGCACTTTGGGAGGCTGAGGCAGGTGGATCACCTGAGGTCAGTTCAAGACAGCCTGGCCAACATGGTGAAACCTCGTCTACAGGTGGTGCACACCTGTAATGCCAGCTACTTGGGAGCCTGAAGCAGAAGAATCACTTGAACCCAGGAGGTGGAAGTTGCAGTGAGCCAGGATCACGCCACCGAACTCGAGCCTGGGCCACAGAGCCAGACTCTGTCTCAAAAAAAAAAAATAAATAAAAATCCTTCAGAATCTGGAGGATACTTCTCTAGGCCTTTCCATGTGTTGTTCCATCTGCCTCGGGGGCAATTTTGATGACTGTGTACCATTTCATCATAAATGGACCAAATGTTAGTCAAGCTGTTACTATTAGAAATCATATTGACTTAAAATATGTGCTTTTTAAAAAAGTGTTGTAATAAACATTCCTTTAGCCAAATATTTTGAAATATTATTAGAACAGACTCTAAAAAATAGAATTGGAAGTCCTAGCCAGAGCATCAAGGCAAGAGAACTACAAAACACTGCTGAAAGAAAACCAGAGATGACACAAACAAATAGAAAATATTCCATACTCATAGCTTGAAAGAATCAATATCATTAAAATGGCCATATTGCCCAAAACAATTTACAGATTCAACACTATTCCTATCAAACTACCGATGTCATTTTTCAGACTTAGAATACACTGTTTTAAAATTCATATGGAACCAAGAAGAAAACTGAATAGCCAAGGCAATCCTAAGCAAAAAGAATAAAGCCTGAGGCATCAAATTACCCAAAATTAAACTACAGTAACCAAAACAACATGGTACTGGTACAAAAATATACACATAGACTAATTAAACAGAATGGAGAAGCCAGAGATGAAGGCATATATCTTCAACCATCTGATCTTCAACAAAGTAAAAAATAACAAGCAATGGGGGAAAGGACTCTATTTCATAAATGGTGCTGGGATGGCTGGGTAGCCATATGCAGAATAAAAAGTAGATCCCTAACTTTCACCATGTACAAAAATTAACTCAAGATGGATTAAAGATTGTTTTCTTTTTTCTTTTTTTTTTTTTTTTTTTTGAGACAGAGTCTTACCCTGTCACCCAGACTAGAGTGCAGTGGTGTGATCTTGGCTCACTGCAACTTTTGCCTTCTGAGTTCAAGCAGTTCTCCTGCCTCAGCCTCCTGAGTAGCTGAGCTTACAGGTGCCGGCCAGCATGTCTGGCTAATTTTTGTATTTTTAGTAGAGACAGGTTTTCACCATGTTGGCCAGGCTGGTCTCAAACTCCTGACCTCAGGTGACCCACCCTCCTCAGCTCCCAAAATGCTGGGATTACAGACATGAGCCACTGTGCCTGGCCAGATTAAATAGTTTAAATGTAAGACCTCAAACTATAAGAATTCTAAAAGAAAATGTAGAAAACACCATTGTGGACATTGGCATTGGGAAATAATTTATTGCTAAGTCCTCAAAAGCCATTGCAACAAAACCAAAAGTTGACATGTTGGACTTAATTAAACTAAAGAGCTTTTGCACAGCAAAAGAAGCTATCAACAGAGTAAAAGACAACCTGCAGAATGGGAGAAAATATTTGCAAATGATGCATCTGATAAGTCTAATATCCAAAACCTGTTAAGAAACCTAAACAATTCAACAAGCAAAAAACACTACTATTAAAAAGTGGGCAAAAGATATGAACAGACACTTTTTAAAGGAAGGCATTCAAGTGGCCAACAAACATATGAAGAAAAGCTCAACATCGTTAATCATCAGAGAAGTGCAAATCAAAACCACAGTGAGATACCGTCTCACACCAATCAGAATGGCTTTTTTTTTTTTTTTCTGAGATGGAGTTTTTTTGTTTTTATTGCCCAGGCTGGAGTGCAATGGCACTATATTGGCTCACCACAACCTCCACCTCCTGGGTTCAAGTAATTCTCTTGCCTCAGCCTCCTGAATAACTGGGATTACAGGCATGTGCCACCAAGTCCAGCTAATTTTGTATTTTTAGTAGAGAGAGGGTTTCTTCATGTTGGTTAGGCTGGTCTTGAACTCCCAGCTTTAGGTGATCCACCTGCCTTGGCCTCCCAAAGTGCTGGGATTACAGGTGTGAGCCACTGTGCCCGGCCAATAATGGCTATTAAAAAGTCAAACAACAACAACAGATACTGGTGAGGAAGAAATGTAAATTATTTCAGTCACTGTGGAAAGTGGTTAATATATTTCTCAAAGAACTTACACCAGAACTCTTAATACCATTCGACACAGCAATCACATTACTGGTTATATATCCAAAAGAAAATAAATCATTCTACCCAAAAGATACATGCACTTGTATGTTCACCACAGCACTATTCACAACAGTGAAGGCATGGAATCAACTTCAGTTCCCATCAGTGGTGGATTGAATAAAGAAAATGTGGTACATATACACCACGGAATACTATGCAGCCATATAAAGAATGAAATCATGCCCTTTGCAGCAACATGGATGCAGCTAATTTCTAAGCAAATTTAATGCAGGAACAGAAAACCAAATACCACATGTTCTTACTTATAAGTGGTAGCTAAACATTAGGCACTCAGGGACATAAAGATGGCCACAGTAGACACTGGGGATTAGTAGAGAGGGGTTGGAAGGAGGGGAAAGGGTTAAAAAACTGTTGGATACTATGCTTACTAGGTGATAAGGTCAGTTGTATCCCAAGCCTCAGCATCACATGACATACCTATGTAACAAACCTGTACACATACCCACTGAATCTCAAATGAAAATTGGAAGAATTATTATTATTTTTTGAAACAGAGTTTTGCTCTTGTTCCCCAGGATGGAGTGCAATGGCACAATCTCATCTCACTGCAACCTCTGCCCACTTGGTTCAAGTGATTCTCCTGCATCAGCTTCCTGAGTAGCTGGGATTACAGGCGCCCATCACCAAGCCCAGCTAATTTTTGTAAAAAATTGGAATTATTTTTTAAAAATAGAAGTGTTGGGTCAGAGACTATAATTATTTTCCTAAGATGTATGACATTTGTCATCTTTTTGTGCCTTTTAGGGAATTTTCTTATAAATTTTTTGAAGGTTCAGATTATGTCTTATCTATCCATCCCACCAACCAACCAACTAACCAATCAATCAATCAATCAATCAGTCTTTATTGAGGCACAGTACTGGGAACTGAAAACACAGTGTGAATAGACTCAACAAAGTTCCTGCCTTTAAAGTAGGAGATAACTGGATGATCCCAAGACAATGACAGTGGATATTAGCTTCAAAGTCATTTTCCCTGAGAAGCCTTTCCAGATAGCATATTCTAGATCAGATCACCCTACTGAATGCTTACTTTCTATTTTTAAAAATCTTTTAATTTTGACTTAATCTAAAACTTGTAGCAAAGTTGCAAGAATAATGCAAATAATTCTTACGTATTCTTTATCCAAATTCCCCAGGTATTAGCATTTTTCTTCATTTAATTTCTCTTTCACTAAACACACACACAAATACAGACACACACACTATTTTATTTCTAAAATGTTTGAAAGTTGCAAACATGGCATCCTTTGACCTCTAATGTTTTAGTATGTATTTTCTAAAAACAAGGCTTAGTCTCTTACAGAATCACAGTAAAATTATCAATTTATGACAATTAAAATGGACAGAACACTATTATCTAATGTATAGGTCTTATTCATATTCCTATCTAATATCTCTCTCTCTTCTCACCAGTTGTCCCAATACTCCCTTTTATAGAAAGAGTAAGTCCTGGATGATGTGTTGTATTCAGTTTCTTGTCTCTTTGACCTCCTTTTATCTTGAATAGTTCTAGTTCTTTCTTTGTCATTCATGACATTGACATTTTTGAAGAGTATGAGTCACTTAGCATAATGCCCCTCATTGTGACATGGGTTTCTCAGGTTAGATTCAGGTTATGGATTTTTGGCAGGAATATCATACAAATACATTGTGCTTGTTTTAGTGAATGATTTCAGGAGGCACACATTGTCTCTTTCTCCCATTATTGATGATGTTAACTTTGGCTAAGGTGATGTTATTTTCTCCACTATAAAGTTACTATTTTCCCCTTTATAATTAATTATTATCTTTTGACTGAGGGCCTTTGAGGCTATATAATACCTTCTTAATCATTAAATTTTTCACCCACTAATTTTAACAGCCATATCAATGAATGCTTGAATCAATTATTATTATGATAGTTGCCAAGTGATGGTTTTCTATTTCCATCATTCCGTCTACATTTATTAGTTGGTGTTCTAATTTAAGAAAGAGAGTTTCCTTCTCCCATATTATCCATGCATCAGTATGGACTCATGGGTTCTTACTTTATGTATGGTTTAATAATCCACTACTATTGCTATTTATTGTGATCCTAAAATTGTCCCAGATCTGGCCTGTGGTGGCCCCTTCAAGCTGTTCTTTTGACAGATTTCCATCATTCTCCAAAGACTTCCTTACTTCCTGGCACACCAAGATGTTTTAGGCTGAGATCAGCAGCCTGATGGAAGCATCAGGACGGGCTTTCTTGAAATTCTTCATGGTCTTTTGTTCTCTCCCCTGTTTCCTCCATTCCTGCTCTGAGAAGGATGTCCTAGGTCCCTTGAACAGAGTGCACAAAATAGGGCTTAAGGCTCCTGACTCTTTGGCCAGGGATCTACCAGCCAGCTCTCTGTGTCATCCAACAGTCCCTCGATCCAGGGACATGTTGCTGTCCCACTTTTCCTCCCCCTCAAGACCTGGATTTTAAAGTCCTTGACTTGCCTCCACTTCAGACCTCTCTGTCAGGTTTCCCAGTTCCAAGACTTGGGCTGGGAATTGGTTTGATTTGAATTTAAGGAAAGTAATTGCCAAATTACTGAATAGTATATCTTTTGTGGCAATGATTGTATACCAAACAACAGAGTAAAGGCAATGTTTGAACTGTGGAATCCTGGCTCTGACATTTTCTAGCTCTGTGTTTTTGGGCAAGATGATTAACCTCTCTGAGTCTTGGTCTTCTCATTTGTAAAATGAGTAAACATCCATTTCGAAAATACATTGTGAAGAAATATCCAATAATGCTTTTGAGAATAGTACCTGGTATGTAGTGTTATTGAATACTGGCTTCCCCCTCTCTCCCTGTATCCCTTTATCAGATCTTGTTGAGGGATTCTGATTGGCCTTGCATAGGTCATAGTGCTTTGTAAACTCATCTCTGTAGCCTGGAGAATGCTGTATTCTGATTAGGTGAGGCTGGGTCATTTGTCTACTTTAGGGATAGGGTGGGAATAGGGTGAAGGGTGCTTGGTTCCACCTGATCCACATGGAAGGTACTCAAACAGGAAAGAAGGAGGAGGGATGAAAGGTGAACAAACAGATGTCCATGCAGTTCTTAACCCTCACCTGTCCTTCTTGATGGCCCCTTCATTTCTGACTTATTCCTTCCCCCTTTTCCCAGCATTATTAAAACTTCCAAGTTCAGCATTTCATTCAAATGGGTTTGATATCTGAATGTTCAATAAATATGTATTAATTGAATAAATAAGTAATAGCTTTTTTTCTTACTCCATCTGGGGAATTTTTAATCCCTGCGGAAAGCCTCCCTATAGATCTGAAAGAACAAGTGAAGGAATCTAGAATTCAAAGGAAGAGCTATAGAGAGGGCCACCCAACAGGAGCCAAGGCCTTGGGTGGAGAAATGCAGTCAACCCTAGGCAATCCTGTAGGGCCATGCTCTAGGGAATAAACACCCAACCTCATTCTTCCTCTACTGCTAATCTCCTCTTGGTGCCTCTCCCTGGCCATACACAACCTGAAGTCAGAGGGCAAAGCAGCCTGTTAATGTAGTCCATCTGGGTCAGCTTCCTGGGGACACAGAGCAGGTGGGAGAAGCAGCGGGTGGATCTGGAGGAGGACACATAAATGATCCGGTATATCCTTGTATCTTTAGCACCAAGCACAGTTAGTAAACTGATCATTTATTAACTTGCCTGATAATTCTTGAGCTTATGTGTCACCTCTTAGAAGCAGTCCCTGATGTCTCCAGCCAGAGCTTTTCTCTCTTTGCTCATTACCCCTTTTTATTTATTTTTCATTTTTTTGAGATGGAGTCTCACTCTGTCATCCCGGCTGGAGTGCAGTGGTGCCATCCTGGCTCACTGCAACCTCTGCCTTCGGGGTTCAGGCGATTCTCCTGCCTCAGCCTCCCAAGTAGCTGGGACTACAGATATGTGCCACCACGCCCAGCTCTTTTTTTTTTTTTTTTTTTTTTGTGTGTGTGTGTGTATTTTTAGTAGAGACGGGGTTTCTCCATGTTGGTCAGGTTGGTCTTGAACACCTGACCTCAGGGGATCCTCCCACCTTGGCTTCCCAAAGTGCTGAGATTACAGGCATAAGCCACCACACCCAGCCTCATTCCCCCCTTTTAAACACTTCCTGAGAGTCATCATAAACATCCTCACACATCTGTCTCCTTCAAGAGGCCCCTCTGAGCTCCCTAGAGCAGGGGCTGGTTTGTATTCATCTGAGCACCTCCGAAACTGAGCACAGGAGGCTGACTCAGAGCAGTGTTCACAATGTGCTCTGAAAGTGAACAGCTATGTGGATGATTCATTGAATTGAACTGATGCTAAAGACCTTGCCTGAGATGGTCCAGTTGTCAGCCCATGGTAGGTGGGTGTGAAGCATGTTCTTTGCACACTGGCTGTGTAGGTGTTAGGGCCTTACGTGAGACTGCATGGGGACTGTGGTATTGAGGGACTGTGGCTGACTATGGCAGACAATGGAAGAATGACCCAGTTCTGGAGCCCCTGCTGGGAGTTAGCAGACCACCGTCAGAGTTCTAGCTGCTACATGTGAGAGATAGTCCATCTTGGTAGTTAAGGGGATGACTATTGGAGCCAGGCTACCTGGTCTCAAATGCTGGCTGTGTGACCTCAGGCAAAATACTCAACCCATCTACAAAATGGGGATGATAAGTTAACCTGGTAAAATTATTATAAGAACGAAGAGAGCTAATCCACATAAGGTTCTAGTGAGAGCATTTAGCCTTTATTTATAGATGTGTTCATTTACTTACTATAACTTCCAATTTATAGATGGGAAAACTGAGGCACAGAGAGGTTAAATAAATTGTCCATGTTCACACAGCCACTAAATGGTAGGGCCAGAATTTAAGCACACACCATTTGGCTCTAAGTGACCTGCCCTGAACCATTGTACCATTTGGCTTTGGTCCATGTGGACAAGTCCTTAAAGAATATTATTTCAGGAGCTTGGAGCTGGAGGAAAGGAGAAGCTCAAAATGGAAAGTTCTATAATAATAAGTGTAAGGGTAATGGTGTTTGATTGCTCAGCAAGATCTGACTGCAAGAACAAATTTCAGTTCTCATTTTTCTAAATATCTTCTCCTTAAACAAGATAAAGCAGATAAATCAATAATAATTAGCTCACTTTCCTCAGACTGGGTCCTGGAAATAAACTCATGAGAAGGCCTTCATCTCTGATATTACAACTTAGGAAATGGACCAGTGAGGGTCAGGCACTAATTTTGATGTACAGGAGGGGTGGGAGGAGGAACTATCTAAGACTTTGATACCCAAATTCTGCTCCTTAAACCAGCAGTGAAGACATCACCTGGGAGCTTTTTGGCAATGCGAATCAGACCTATTGAATCCAAATCTGTATCAAACGTTAAAACAAGTTTTAACAAAGCGATTCATATGCACGTTCAAGTTTGAAACACTATTACGGATGCTTGAGTCCTACATATCCCTGACCACCGCCCCCCTCCCCCCCCCCCGCCCTCCAGTCAGAAATCCTTAAGTATTTGGCCTGAAGTGTGGCCTGGGCATGCATTAAGATTTTTCAAAGCTCCCCAGCTTCCAACATGGTGTTTCCAACATGGGGATTCCAACACGCAGCAAAGTCTGAGAACCAGTGCTCTAAGGAGATGAGCCCAGAGAAGGGAGCAGCTATAGCTGGCGTACTGTCATCCTATTGAGACAGACCTCAGACTTTACCCAAGTGCTCTGATTTTAATTGGAGATGCTCAGGACAGCCTAGCCCTAGTCCAGCAGGAGCCGCAAACTATCATAACTTCCTTCTACTACTTCTGTTGTTCATCATGCCCAGTCAATGCTATTTTTTTTTTTAAAAGCTTCCTTCCTATTGAGGAATTTGGCTGATTTATGGAGGTATATTTGGCAGGATTTAGATAAGATTGGGACTGGAATTTAGGAAATCACAAATCCTTCCAGGAAAGGTCAGAGGTAAAGCTACTTTCTATTGTGAAATTAAATAATTCAAACTTAAAGCTGGTGGAACTTTAAATTATGTTGAGCCTGGAGAGGAATGTGGCCACGTGACCTGGGTCATATAGCATGCAGTGGTGACTTCTGCTCTTTCCTGTAAATGATTAGGAAGGATGGAATGGTGCCAGAGTGAAGACCTTTCAAGACCATTACCCCTCCTTATGGAATGTTAAAGGAAACTTCCTTGGCATGTAACAAGCTGTAACCAATCAAATCACTGTCATATGTACTGACTTTGCATGGAAAACGTTGTAACCCTGCTACATTTCTCTGTCTCTGCCTTGTACGTGGAACCTAAATTTCTCCGCTTGGAGCAATGACCTCATTCCTTTGGAGTCTATGTTTCCCGAGTGGCTATCCTCAAGCTTTGTGCTGAAATAAACTCAATACTTCATCATATTTTCTGAATCTCATTATTTGAGTTTGACACTTTAATAACACTCTAGTGGGAAAAATTTTTTTCTCTTCTTTTTTTCTGAGGTAGGTTTGATTATGAATTGAACAAGGAGACACTGGACCTAGGAGAGAGAGACAGACCTCACTGAGGGGAGTTAAAGAGCAGATAAGACTACAAAGCCGAGAGATTCAGGGACCAGCTACGTATTTGCCACTGAATACGTCTGAAAACAGCCAACCTACATGCTTACTCAGTTCCATCCTTCATTCTAAGGGCTGTGCAAGGATAACTTAATCCTTATAATAGCTCTATCATGTGGGAACTATCGTCATACCCACTTTACAGAGATTATCATCAAGGCTTAGAAAAGTTAAGTGACTTGCTCAGCGTCGCTCAGCTAGTAAGTACTGGAGCTGGCTTTCCAACCCAGGCCTCCCAATGGACTCCCCCACCCCACTGCCTCAGATACACCACACTTTCTACTGAGAAGTAGCATGCAGGAATTCTAAGAAGGTGTAATTTTAATTGTGAAACAATGGAGGGATAATTTTACAAAAAGGCTAGATGGAAAGAGTTGGATAAAGGAATAATACGAAAGCACTCTTCAGTCTGGGCAGCATTTGGAAGAGGTTACACTGCAACTTAATTCAGGTGAGTCTTTTTCTGGGGACAAGGAAATATCCTTGTGGTCAACTCCATAGACTTTCATTTTAACAGAGCCAGTAGATTCTCAGGTTTCTGAGAACAAGCACTAAACTGCTTTTTGTCGTTAGCATGTAACTGCTGTTAAAGTCACACTGGTATTCAGTGACTATGAAGTAGCAAAAGGAATCTGAGATGAAAATGCAAACAAATCTGCTTGCCTGCTGCAGCCACCGTCTTTTGCAGGCTTATTGAACCAGTGTTGACTGAGTGGGTGCCTGGTGCCACATCCCGTGGTTCATGTGTTACAGTAGACCACTTATCCTTGAGGAGTGGGAATAGTAACCCAGTCCAGAGATAGGAGCACTGTGGTTCGATGAACTCTGAATTAGGTCTCAGACTGACTCCAGAGCTTGTCCTCTTTACTCTATATCCTCTTGACTTTATAGTCCAAGGGATCCTCCTTTGTATTCCAAAAGGAATGTCTCTTGGCATGTAGCAAGCACAGTCTTAAACTTCTTAAGCTTCGGATGCACCTGGGGTGTTGGTAACAGGCAGATTCCTGGGCCCTACTTCAAGTGAATCTGATTCTAGAAGTCTGGAGTTGGGGCCCCAGAATTTGCATGTTCAATCCTACCCCCCCAAGTGACTATAGTTTCAGTGGTCTGAAGACCGAACTTAGTGAGTGCTGTATCAGTACTTCTCCCAGCCCCAGTCCCTGCCTTAAGAAATTCACAGCTCAATCAGAGGAGGCAGACATGCAAGGGATTATTACTACATGGCCTTGTAATCTCTAAGAAAATGATAGGTCCTAGGACATTCAGGCACCTGTGGTCCAGGTAGAAAGAAACAGCAGTTGTTGGGTACAAGGCATGGCATGAAGGCAAGCAAAGCTACAGCCCTTTCCCTAGAAGCCCTGTGACAGCACACTCTTTATAAACTCAGGCTTCATGCCCTTGCAGCTAGCACCATCCCACCCAAACACACACACACACACACACACACACACAGAGACACACACACACACACACAGACACACACAGACACACACACACACACAGACACACACAGACACACACAGACACACACACACACACACAGACACAGACACACACAGACACACACACAGACACACACACACACACAGACACACACACACACACACACACACACACACACACACACACACACACACACACACACAGGACCTCTCGTTGATGATCAATTCCTGTTGGCCAGAGATTTCACATGCTCTGAAATCCATGCGTTCTTCTCCATCCTCACTGCTATTACTGTAGTGCAATCCACTATCTCTCTCCTCTACCATGCAATAGCCTTCTAAGAGCACCCATCTTTACTCCTCTCTAATTCATTTTCTACAATATCCAGGATGATCTTTTGAAAATGTAAATCAGATTTATACATCACCCTACCCCCCATTTTAAGCTTGTCTACAGACTAAAGGACAGATCTTTATGTGTCTTGGTCTGCAAGCCTTTCCCCATCTGGTGCTGCTTGCTGGGCAGCTGCTCAGCTCACCTCCCTCATCCCTAGCACTACATGGTCCTCATGCAAAGCCATGTGCAATTCCTCAAACCTGTTCTTTCTCCCTAACTTTCTCATAGACTGCTCCCTTTGCCTGGAATGCCTCCCTAGCTCTGTCTGGGTAACTCTCAGAGTGCAGGACTCTGCTCAGATGCTCCTTACTCCAGGAAGCCTTGTGACCCCTCGTACCATGTGAATTGAGTGCCCCTCGTCCATCTCTCACAGTCCTGCTCATTTCTTCTCCTTGCACTCTGCACCCAGCACC
Organism: Ateles fusciceps; assembly: GCA_036589455.1. NCBI lineage: Eukaryota > Metazoa > Chordata > Mammalia > Primates > Atelidae > Ateles > Ateles fusciceps. The sequence continues at coordinate 11,139 of JAZHEH010000549.1, read as the reverse complement.
CTGTATTTTGACTGCTTATTGCTCTCTCTTCTCCACTGGACTGTAAACCCCATGAGAATAAGGGCATACCTATCTTGACCTCCCTGTGTGTCTGAGTCATGTACAATGCTGTGCTCAGGATGGGCTTGTGCCATATTGTTTGAGTGAAGGAATGGACAATGGTGGGCAATGAGTGTCATCTGGCTTGGTGATTTGGTCTCAAAGACCCTTCCAGCCTTGTGCCCAAGGGCCCCTTACTATTTACTTTCATATTGGACCTAGAGGACTTGATTCCATGATCCAGAAATTTGCATTTTTGACAAGTTCTGTCATTTGATGCTAATGTAGGTGATTCCTGAATCTTTTTTTTTTTTGAGATGGAGAGTCACTTTGTTGCCCAGCCAGGAGTGCAGTGGCGCCATCTCAGCTCACTGCAACCTCTGTCTCCTGGGTTCAGGCGATTCTCCTGGCTCAGCCTCCCGAGTAGCTGAGACTACAGGTGTGTGCCACCGCGCCTGGCTAATTTTTGTATTTTTGGTAGTGTTGGGGTTTTACCATATTGGCCTGGCTGGGCTCAAACTCCTGACCTCAGGTGATCTGCCTGCCTTGGCCTGCCAAAGAGCTGGGATTACAGGTGTGAGCCAGTGCCCCCGGCCCCCGAATATTACTTGGAGAAATTCTGCTGCATCATTTTCAGGCAGGGCTGAGGGGTGTGGGGACTCTCTGAGGGGTGGGGGACTCTCTGAGGGGGTGGGGTTTGTCTTCTCTCTGGAAGGGGGCAAATGTCTTACCATGGGGCCAGAAAGGGGTAGAAGAAGATTGCATAAAAGAGGGCAGAGCCAGTTCCTATAGGCCTGCCATATGTTAATAAACAACATAATGACAGCTAATATTATGGGATGTACGCTATGCACTAGGCCTCATGCTAAGTGCTGTTTGTAGGTTATCTCATTTAATCTTTCCAACCACCTGCTGAGTTGGATACTATTATTCCCATTCTACACACATTGAAATGGAAGATAAGAAATTTTAAGTAAGCTGCCAGTGACTGGAAGATCTTAAATTCGGTCATCCATGACTTTTCCCAGAATGGAGGGATGGGAGGTGCCGTGATTTTAGAATAGAAACAAATCTAAGGAAAATAAAGGTTCAGATGGAAGTGAAAAGGAGAAAAAGAGGGCAGAGGTGAGAAGAAAGGAACTAAGAGGTAGAATTGCAGGTGCATTAACAGCTGGTCCTTCTTATGTTCCCAACTGTAAGATGCCATTACTACATAGTAAGCCCTGGAAATCAAATTAGCGTATCCCAGCCCAATAAGCCTAAGACCAGCAGGGACAGCCACGTAGTCCGACAGAATCAGGTTTATTGACACATTGTAATGAGGGAGATCACACACCGCAGAATCGTGGACAGTCTCACCAAACAAAGGAAGACCGAGCTATCATAGGATTTGGGAAAAGTGTGGAGTTCAGGAACAGCTGAAACCAAGCAGAGTTTTTAAAAGCACAAAACAAATCAAGGCTGTGTATAAAGGGACCATCGGTTCTGAACAGGAAAGTGGAGGCAGACTGCTGTTTCCTTGGAAACTACAAAGTGAGGGTAGATGTGGAATGTTGTGTCTAGAAAATATCTGAAACTCTGTAATGGGGCTGGAAATCGATGCTGCTTTTTTGTGTCTAAGTGACCTGGACCCTTGAGGCCAGAGTGGACTATCTCATTCTTACTGAAATGATTTCAGATGGTAATGTTTCTAAGAGTCTATGATTTTAGAGCACAAAGTCTCTCAGTCAGTAAGAAAGTAGCAGTCACAGAGAAAGGTTTGCTATGATACGCTGTGGATCCTGGACAGAAATATGGTCTCCTATCCACACAGCTGTTGACTGTTTCTGTGCCTGCATTCTTCTGTCTTATCTTTTTCTGTTGTCTTAACTGCCTTATTCTGCCTAATCCGTGTTCAGTCTGATGAATGCCTAGGCAGAATTTTTAAATTTATATTTAATTTTTAACATATATCTTTTTAAAAAATCTCATTTTAAAACTGACAAATAAAAATTGTACATATTTATGGTGTACAACATGATGTTTCAAAATATATACACATTGTGGAATGGCTAAATTGAACTAATTAGCATAGGCATCACCCCCATACCATTTATTTGTGACAAGGACACTTAAAATCTACTCTCTTTGCAATTTTCAAGTATGAAAAGCATTGTTCTTAATTATAATCACCATATAGCACAATAGATCTCTTGAATTTATTTCTCCTGTGTAACTGAAACTTTTGTATTCTTTGACCAAATCTCTGTAATCCCTCAGGCAGATTTTTACTTTCTCATTCTTGGGTAATTTTTATTTTCTTAGGGCTCACATGTTTATTGGTTTCCTGTGGCTGTTGTAACAAAGTACCACCAAGTGCATGACTTGAAACAGGAGAAAGGCAGTGTCTCATGGTTCTAGAGGGCAGAAGACCAACATCAAGGTGTTGGTAGGGCTGGTTCCCTGTGGGAGAGTCTTCTATCCCTTTCTACCAGTTTCTGGTGGCAGCTACCTTGATGTTCCTTTCCTTGTAGATGCTTCACTCCAATTTCTGCCCCTGTCTTTGCGTGGTGTTCTCCCAATGTCTGTCTTCACATGGAGGTGAATAGCTTACCAACCAAAAAATGTCCAGGTCCAGATGGGTTCACAGCCGAATTCTAACAGACGTACCAAGAGGAGCTGGTACCACTCCTTCTGAAACTATTCCAAGCAATACAAAAAGAGGGAATCCCCCCCCCAAATCATTGTATGAGACCAACATCATCCTGATACCAAATCCCGGCAGAGACTCAACAAAAAGAGAAAACTTCAGGCCAATATCCTTGATGAACATAGATGTAAAAATCTTCAATAAAATACCGGAGGTCTTCTTTCAAGGACACCAGTCTTATTAATTAATTGGGGGCCCATGTGACTCCAGGATGACCTTGTTTCAATTTAGCCAATTACATTGCAAATACTTTATTTCCAAATAAGGTTACATTTTGAGTCCTGGAGGTTAGGACTTTGACATAACCTTTTTGCAGGGACACAATTTAATTTATAACAATGAGGAACCGAACAAATTTGTTTCTAAGCCAGGGCCTAATGAGAATTAGTGCCTCGTCACTAGTCAAGTATGGTCCACAGTCAAGCAGTTTCTCCTCACCTGGGAGTGTACTGGAAATGCAGACTCTGGGATCCTGCTCCAGGCCAACGCATCAGAACCTGTATTTCAACATTATCCCCATGTGATTTGTCTGCATATTAAAGTATGCAAAACAGAGTTAGTGCACAAGCTTATTGCCCAATAGCAGCCCTGGGGACACTGCCAGTTTTTAATCTATTGGTTATTAGGAATTAAGATTCTGAGAGAAACTACCCCCACTGGGTGTGTGGCTCATGCCTGTAGTTCCAGCTACTTGGGAGGAAGAGGTGGGAGAATTGACTTGAGCTTGAGTTCAGCCTGAGCCATATAGCAAGATCTTATGTCTAAAACAAACCAAAACAAAAACAACCCTTTGAAGAAACCAGCAACTGAAACAGTGGGACAGAACCAAAGAGGAGGGATTGGATTTGGGTTGTAGGTCTGCTAAGGCCTTAGGGAGGGTGGATGGGGAAGGAAGAGGAGGGAGCCGAACTGGAGCTGCTGGAACTACCCCAGCTTCTTCCAAACAGCGCAGACACCACATACGCACTGTGGGCCTCACTTTCCTTATCTGTAAAGTGGGCTAATACCTCCTATCCCAGTGACTGGTGTGAGAATTAAGTGTGAAAATATACCCAAAGTGTCCAGGACAGCATCTGGCAAGGATAAATGCAAACTGAATATCGGCTGAAGACACACGGACTGGGTCTAGCCTGAAAGAGGAAGCTGGGAAGGGGAGGCAGCTCATTCTGTCATGTCCTCATTCATTCCATATTCAGCACCTCCTATGTGCCTGACGCTATAGTAACAGGAGTAAGTCCTCCAGTGACTCATGGTCAAATGGAGGAGAAAATGAGCACGTTTTCGAGCACTAACAATGGAGGTTGACTCAGGAACTTCTCACACTGTGGCCCACTGGTACCAGATGGGGCATTCTGGACCCAGCCTGCAACAGACAGCCTAATTCTAGGCTTCGTCACGTGGTTTTATGCTCCTCTGCTTCCTTTCTTCTCATCAGTTTGGTTCCAAAAAAATGGTGGATGTGAGTCTGTAGCTGTCAGATTTAGCTGAGTCTAGCCAGTTAAAAACAACAAGGCAGCTTCCATTCTGGAGAACATAATGAATAGATTGTCTCGTTTAAGTTTCCGGGCAAAACTTTGAGGGGTAGGAGGGGCATACCAAACTGATGTCAGCAAACCTAGGTCTGAATGCAGGATGATTTGGCTAAGCTATGTAACCTCTCACAGCCTGAGTTTCCTCCTAATTTTTTTTTTTTCTTTTTTGAAATGGAGTCTAGCTCTGCTGCCCAGGCTGGAGTGCAGTGCTGCGATCTTGGTTCTCTGCAGCCTCCGCTTCCCAGGTTCAAGTGATTCTCCTGCCTCAGCCTCCCAAGTAGCTGGGATTACAGGTGCCTGCCATCACTCCCAGCTAATTTTTGTATTTTTAGTAGAGATGAGGCTTTCACCATGTTGTCCAGGCTGGTCTCGAACTGCTGACCTCAAGTGATCCACTCACCTTGGCCTCCCAAAATGTTAGGATTTTGTAAGAGCCACCACACCCGGCCTCCTCCTCATTTTTAAATGGGCTAATAATGGTACCTACCACACAGTGCCTGGCACATGTTGAAACAGTATTTTGTAGAATTGAATCTTTCAAGTGTCGGTGGCAAGTGGACCTCCAGCTGCCTTTCCCTCTGGGAGATACTAGGTTTTATCCTGACTCTGAAAGAGACACTCTCTGCTCCCCGCAAGTTCTCAGATGCCAGGTGGGCTTCCAGGAGCCCCTGCAATGCTTTAGCATAGGCTTTACTGAATTGTGGAAGAGAAAGAAGAAATTCGACATTCTATGTCTGAGTAATGAACAAATTGCCATTTCTTAATGTTATTTCTAAGCTATTATGAAGAATTCAATAATCAGCACTAATAAAGAGAAATAAACACTACATGGGAAGAACTTTGGGCACCAGCTTCAAACCTGTCCTGGATTTGGGCTCTGGGAATAATCCAATTTCCTGAAAATGTTGCCTTTTTACTTTCTATCTCTCACCTGCTCTCCAGTGGAGAGGCTAAGAAAGGTTAAAGGGGAAGGAAGGAGACTCAAGTTGTGATCAAAGCAATTGGAAGACTTTCCATTATCCTGCTTTAGTTTTCATCATAGAACTTCTCAATTTCCAATAATCACAGTTTGTTTACTGCTTTCTCCCCATGCTGTAATCAAAGCTGCATGAGACTAGCAACTTTTTTTGGTTCATCCTGGCATCCAGCACAGTGTCTGGCACATAAAAGCACATGCTCAATAAATATGGGTTGAATGCATAAATGAATGGCATACTCAAGAAGTTGCTCTAAACCCTGACTACAATTCAACCACACTGTGGGCTTTTTAAAAAAATTCAAGTTGCCAGATTCTTCATCCTGGAAATTCTGATTCAGAAAATCTGGCGTGGGTCCCCCAAAAAGAGCATTTTAAAAATATCTGTTTATATTTTTGGAAGGATCCGTAAGAAATTAGTAACATCAGGTGCTTATAGGGAGGGGAATGGAGCAGATGGGGACCACAGAGAATAGGGAGACTTTTAACTGAATCTCCCTCTGTGTTTTGAAAACATGTGAGTAATATATTACATACTCTTAAACATTTAAAGAATAAAAATGTTTAGTCCAGGTGATTCTGATATGCAGCCAAGGTTGAAAATCACCCATTACAGACAAGCTGCTAGTTCAAAGAGCAGCTGGGATTGGGCAGCACTATTGAGAGGTGTGCTGCCTGCTCAGCTTGAGTAATGGGCTGGGAGGAGAATTTACTCTACCAGACATTGCTGGGTCCTGTAATCAGCTGGGGAGAATGAGAGGGAGTCGTTGTCTGTTATTTATTAATTTATTTTTAGATGGAGTCTCGCTTTGTCACCCAGGCTGGAGTGCAGTGGTGGGATCTTGGCTTACTGTAACCTCTGCCTCCAAGCGTTCAAGCAATTCTCATGCCTCAGCCTCCCGAGTAGCTGAAATTATAGGCATGTGCCACCACGCCAGGCTAATTTTTGTATTTTTAGTAGAGATGGGGTTTTGCCATGTTGGCCAGGTTTATCTCAAACTCCTGACCTCAGGTGATCCTCCCGCCTCAGCCTCCCAAAGTGCTGGAATTACAGGCAAGACCCACAGTACCCAACCTGTTTTCTGTTGTACCAGGTGCTCAGGGACCTCAAATCCTGTGTTTGAGTAAAAAAGAAAAGAAGTTTCTTGTGCACTGAGATAGCCAAGTGCTCAAAAAGGAGCCAACATGTCCATCCTTAATTAGTAATCAAGGCTTACAAAAAGATCAATTTTTTTTTAATCAGATTGGCAAAGATTGCAAGAATAACATCTAACCTTGGGGAAGGTATGGATAAACAGAGTCTTATATACTACTTGTAGGAGAAGAGAGCTGCAGCCTTTCGGAGAGCAATTTTGGAGATCAGACCAAAATTAACCTTTGTTAACCTCAATAGGGAAGGCACCAGGTTCAAGAGGCCAGAAACCCAGCAAATAAGACATAGGGTTTTATTAGGGGCTTACATATAGGGGAGAGAGTCAAGTGGCAGTGGGTTGGACAAGATATCCACCTTATATCCAGTCCAGTTGTGGCAGCCTGGGCAGGAAAAACACAATCACCTGCAAACTGTGTGTAGTTTATAGCATTTTCACTTAATAGCTTCCCCGTAACGACCTCCACCTGGCAACTTTCAGTTAACCCAAAACTCAGGGATTCAATCCTTCCTTATGGCCCATGTTCCATGGGATGGGATGAGGCTCAGGTGTTTCTCATAAACAAGGAATGAATCTTTGGATTGGCCACTCCTGGATTCCCTACCTTGAAACACACATTCAGGTACATCTGCCACACAGGTTTATTCTAATTGTATGCTTAAATTTTGACTATCAGGGGCATTTACCCTGCACCTTAGTAATGGCTTAGTAATTCTTGGATTTAGTAATTGGGAGTTTATCTTATGGAAGTTCATATGATTTGGCTCTGTGTCTCCACCCAAATCTCCTCTTGAATTGTAATCCCAATGATAATCCCCAGGTGTCGAAGAAGGGACCTGTTGAAAGGTGGTTGAATCACAGGGGTGGTTTCCCGCATGCCGTTCTCGTGATAGTGAGTGAATTCTCGCGAGATCTGATGGTTTTAAAAATGGCTGTTCCCCGGCTCGCTCTCGCCTGCTGCTGCCTAAGAAGAGCTCCCTTCTCCTTTGCCTTCTGCTGGAAGTTTCTTGAGGCCTCCTGCCCATGCTTGCTGTTAAGCCTGTGGAACTGTGAGTCAATTACATCTCTTCCTAGTATTAGGTGGTACTCTTTATAGCAGTGTGAAAATGAACCAATACAGAAGTATTCAGCCAAATGAGCAAATTTATATATGTAAGTGTTTTTATATCATAGTATTTATAATAGCGATATTGGTTAGAAACTATAAACAATATTAAATCCAACATATATAGGATCATTTAAATTATAGTACAGTCATCTGTCCCTTGATATCCTTGGAGGGAATTGGTTTCAGGACCCCCCAACAGAAACCAAAATCTGAGTATGCACAGGTTCTTTATATAAAATGGTACAGTATTTTCATATAACCTACTACACAGTGTTCCATACTTTAAATCATCTCTAGATTACTCATAATACATAATTCAATGTAAATGCTATGTAAATAGTTGTTATACTGTATTTTAAAATTTGTATTATTTTTATTGTTGCATCGTTATTTTTTGTTTTGATTTTTTTCCAAATATTTTCCAATGTTGATTCTTTTTTTTTTTTTTTTCCCTCCACAACAAGGAAAATGGTTTAATTCTACAAATTTACAAACCAAAATAAAACAAAACACGGAACACACAATAAGATGAAGTTCTGGGACTCATGGCAGCTCCAGCTGCAGAAGCTGTGCCTGTGGTCCCCGCTGAGTTCTCCCCATGACTTGGGGTCCACTCTGACCCTCAGAACTTGAGGCTGAAGCCAGGGCCCGCGGCTGAGGCCCCCTGGTTCGTGGTGGTAAGGTGGAAGCCCGTCTCCTTCAGGTCATCGTCGCCCAGCTGGCTGTAGCCCAGGCCTCCCTCAGGGGGCCTCGGGCTGGTGCCCCGCTTCACACGCTGCTGCTCACTCTTGGCGGGCCACGTGGGGAACATGGAGGGGTCGATGGGGAGGGGTGTCTCTCGGAAATACTCGTGCTTGAGGCCGTCCTCGGCGCTGATCCTCCTCCCGGGGAAGTAGGTCAGGAACTTGTTCATGAGGTCGAAGCCCTGGTCGGACAGCAGGGCCCCGAACCGCTTGCGGAGGTTGTTGTAGGGGTACTCGCTGAAGGTCATCTTCTTCACTGCTGGGAGGTCGTTGTAGCCGGGCCAGATTTTCTCACTGGGAGTTCCCAGGTCCTTGAACACTTTGTTGATCTGGTCGATTTCCGACTTCCCGGGGGACAGCGGCTTCTGCGTCAGCAGCTCCCCGAAGATGCAGCCCACCGACCACATGTCCACGGCCGTGGAGTATTCCTTGGCACCCAGCAGCAGCTCCGGGGCACGGTACCACAGCGTCACCACCACCGGTGTGTAGGCCTTCGGCGGGGGATCCGTACTCCCGTGCCAGCCCGAAGTCCCCTACCTTGAGGATGCCGGCGTGGCTGAGCAGGAGGTTGGACGTCTTGAGGTCGCGGTGCAGGATCCAGTTGTCGTGCAGGTGCTTCACCCCCCGCAGCAGCTGGATCATCAGGGTCTTCACCTCCCCTGGCAGGAAGGGCTGCTTCATGGTCTCCATCAGGCTCTTGAGGTCGTGCTCCACGTAGTTCATCACGATGTAGATCTTGTCCATGTTGCTGCCCACCACGATCTCTCTAATGGTGACGATGTTGGGGTGCTGGGCCTTGAGGATGGTGTTGATCTCCCTCAGTGACGTGATCGGGAAACCCTCCTTCTCCTTTTCCATTTTCAGCCGCTTTAGAGCTACAATTTCGTCTGTTTCTTGTCTTTTGCTCTGTAGACCACTCCATAGGTGCCCTCCTCAATCCTGTTCAGGCACTGGAACTCTTCCACGCTCCGGCAGCCCTGCAAGGCCGGCAGGTACTTGGGCAGCTCCTGCTTGAGCTCGATGGGTGACAGGGCGGGGGGAGTCGGGCACGTAGTCGCCCTCTGTCAGCGCACTGCTTTGCGGGGTCCCCTCACCCACTTCTTCCTCCGCTTCTTCACTTTCCCCGGAATCTCGGTCAAACCGTGACTCTGGAACAACCAAGAGGTGGTTTTCACTTTCTCCTTCCTCATCTTCACTCATTTCTTCCTCACTCACTTCTTCGGCAGACTGCTCTGACGCCTCCTCAGAGTTGCTGCCCGTCTCCTCTTCCTCCTCCTCCTCCTCTTCTTCCTCCTCCTCCTCGGATTCTTCACTGGTGCTCCCTTCTTCCTCCTCCTCTTCCTCCTCCTCCTCTTCCTCCTCAGAACCTGAGCCCGATTCCGCTGAGGAGGACTCGGCCGAGCTGGTCTTCCTCTCGCTGTCGCTGATGTCCTGTAAGTCGGACAGCAGGTCTCTTTCTTCCATTTTCTCTTCTTTTAACGGTGCTGGCTTCTGCGCAGGCGCCGGCCTGGCCTCACCTGGCTTCCGGCTGTCTCCCAGCTCGAACCGCTCCCGAGGCGGCCGGGGCGGGCTGCGACTCCAGTGGCTGGCTTTCACTTTGTCGCCGTAGTCCTCTCTCATCGTTCGGTGATGTGCAGACACTTCCCTACGGGCCTCCCGCTCCTTGCGCCGCTCCTCCGCCCGCCGCTCGCGCTCCTTCTGCTCGCGCTGCTCCTTTTGCTGCTCCCGCATCTTGCGCTCCCGCTCCCGCTTCCGTTCTAACTGCTCCAGACGGTCCCTTTCTCTCCGGGAATGCTCCCTCGCCATCTCCCTCCTCTTCTGTCTTTCCCATTCCCGGCGAGCTTTATCCTGCTCTTCTCGATGGCGTTCCGACGCTCGTGCTCTCTTTCTTTTTCTTTCACTCTAGCATGCTTCCGTTTCTCTTTTCTCTTTTCATCTTTTCTGTGATGAGCTTTTTCCTTCCGAGACATTTGCTGGGGTGGTTTGATGGCCAAAGAATCATCTTCTTCTCCTCTGTCTTCCATAGAGTCTTCTCTTCTATACGGGGGAGTTCCTTATCGTGATCTCCATGCGGTGGTCTCTCAGCTCCCCCCTCCTCAAGGGACTCCCGCTTGGAATCCCGGTCATCAGAATTTTTTAAGCGTTTTATCTCTGCTTTCTCCTCTTGTTCCTTCCTTCGTTTCTTTTCCTGAAGAATTTCATCTAAAGTTTTCACTTTCCAAGAGTCCTTTTCATCACCCATTTGAGTTAAAACACCCTACGTCGCCGCCGCCGCCGCCTCCGCCGCCGCCGCCGCTGCCGCCACCGGTCCGGGAGTCTGAGAAGAAACAGCGAACAAGCGACCGGCGCGCGCCAGGAGTGTCGTCACTTCCTGTTTTGGCGCCTAATGATGACGTATAGGCCCCATGTTGATTCTTTAGACTCAAAATCCTCAGATATGGGTTGTGGGGCTGATTGTATATCCACGCAAATAGAATGCCTTGACACCAGCAGAAATGTGAAAAGAACAACCTGACATAACCTTAGACATGACAGGCACACTCAAAGACACAAAACTTGGAGCAGAGTATGATGTTGTATATATACCTGGTTAAAAAAATAAACTAGTTATTCTATGGAACTTGATATGGAATATTAAGTATAACCACACGTGGAGAATATTAATTTAATTTTAAATAGAATTTTAAAAATTTAAATTTAATAGAATACTAAAAATAATTACATGGAGTATAATCTTTTAAGATTGACTTGTGGCTGGGTATGGTGTCTCACTGCTATAATCCCAGCATTTTTGGAGGCCAAAACGGAAGAGTCACTTAAACCCAGAGGTTTGAGATAAGGGGCAACATAGTGAGACCCTGTCTCTACAAGAATAAAAATAAAAATAAATTAGCGAGGGTG
>JAZHEH010000543.1:0-32701 GCA_036589455.1 Ateles fusciceps | reverse complement strand
GGCCACCGACTCTCGCTTTGCTTTCTGTCCTCTCGACAGTGCGCTTCAGCACTATTGCCCCAGGTGATGCTGCTGAGAACAGCTAAGTGGCCAGCACTAGTGCAGCTGGAGGCTGAGGCCCAGAATCCTCAGCAATCTGCCATTTACCCAGGAGAAAAGCCCAAGGGCTCTCCCCACAGCTTCCCAACAGCTTCCCAACATCCCCCTACAGATTTTTAAAAAATTAGGCGTATTAACCTGTAGAGGTGGAGAGAATCAAAGAAATCACAAGATATCTCTGAGGGGAAAAGGAGAGCACCAGGAGTAAATCACGTGAGAATATTGAACAAGCAAGCCAAGGATAAAAGAATGGAATGGAAACTGACAGGGTGACTGCAGGGATGGTGCTGAGCTGGATCACTACTTACTATTAATAGGTTGAGCCAAGCACACTAATGGGGGCATAACCAAAATACTTAATAAGGCACTCCTTTACCCACCATGTGTTTTCTAGTATGGTTGCTAAAGAATGTGCCACCCTACTGGTTCTAGAAGCTTCTGGTGCCAAGGAGCCAGAGCACGAGAGCATAAAATTCCCGTCAGTTGAAGCCTTGGGCTCTATACTGCTAAGCCTGGCCCAGAGACTGGATTGCAAACTCAGGGGCTGCAGTGATGGAATGGATGTTTGTGTCCCTTTCAAATTACATATTGAAGCCTTAGCCCCCATGTGAAGGTAGTTTTGGAGGGAGGGCCTTTGGAGGGTAATTAGTTCTAGATGACGTCATGACCATGGGCTTTCCATGGTGAAATCACTGTCATTATAAGAAACAGAAGAAAGACCAAAGTGCCTCTCTCTGTCTCTCTCTCTCTCTCTCTCTCCTCTCTCCCCCATCATGCCAGGGAGAAGGAGAAGGTAGCAGTCTGCAAGCCAGGGAGTGACCCCTCACCAGGGAACTGAATCAGCCGGCACTTTGATCTTGGACTTCTGAGCCTCTCAAACGGTGAGAAAGAAATTCCTTGTGTTTAAGCCACCCAGTCTGTGGTATTTTGTTATGGAAGCCTGAGTTGAGACCGCTGGTTCACTGGGGAATCCGCTGGTGTGAACCCGTGAGAAGTTTGTGACATGTCAAGTGGTTTGCTCCTCCTGGATGTGAGCATTGGCAAGAGCGATTGGAATGATGAGCATGGAGGGAAACAGGGTACCAGAATAAGGTATTAGTCATTGCACTGAAGAAATAAAGAAACATGGCATGGCTTTAGGCTGAAGTTAGGTGCAGATCGAAGCTGCGGAAGAGTCACTCAGCATATAGTGTGGCAAGTAAATGGTTCAGACCATACTGGCTGTATTTTATCTGCTTGTGTTAATGGTCACAAGAGCTGATAGTGGAAAAGTGTGGTATTAAAGCGGCAGTAAGCTTGTGGAGTATCCAATACACTTAAACACTATTTTCTAAATTGAACTGAAATTGTTATGTCGTGAAAACAAGAGAGTTTATCCAAAGAAAGATTTGCGTTGGGAAATAGGATGGATGATGGTGAGGATAAGTGTCTAGGCAGGGCTAGAAGCAGCTTTCAGTGTCTGCTGAAACACCCAGGGCCGCCCACTACTCTCTGGGAGGTGCTGGCTTGGGGTTGATCACTGAGTGTTGAGGTAGAGGGTGGTACTCGATGCTGACAGGGAACCCCCTGGTGTGTTGAGTTTTAGTATCTGTGACTCTGAGATGCATATGAGGCTTTGTAAATTTAGAAGTTGAGAGTAGAAAATACACATTTGTATTTTAGAAAGAGATTTGGGAATACATGTAGGTCTGGTTGACATAGACAATATGTGAAGGTTTGTTGGGCAGAGCTGGTATGTGTCTTGGGTATTGGGTGGAGAACGGATAGAGTCACAGCTCTGCGAGGTCCATGTGAAGGGTGATTTCCTTGTTGGGCTCAAGTTTGTGACTCTGTTGGGACCTGGCTTGGCTTCTCGACTAGAGAAGAAGCATGATTTCATGTCACAGCTCCTGTCTTTGAAAAAGTCTTAATGACTCCCAGACCCAACATGTGGGGCAAACTCTAGATTTTTCTCTTCAGTTTAATCCCTCCAGGGAAGATTGAGGAAAGAAACCACTTTAATATTTGAACTTCATCAAAAGAATAATACGTTAATATTTTGACCGTCGATATTTCCTTAAACCAGTCTACTCCTTACATAGCTAATACATCAAAGCATATTAACTTAGGAAATTGGATTCTCCCAAACAATGAAACATTGACTGCAGACATTATTAATCTTTTTATATCACATTTCCTTCAAATGCATTCTACCTCTTCAAGCAGACAAATAATAGTATTATAATGATGACAAGACCAATCATTAATTACTCTTTTGCAAAGAAACAGCTACGAAGGACTAACTCAGTGGACCAACCTCTGTTTCCCCATGATCTCTACCTGGATTCTGGCCTTTGATTTTCTCTTTCTTCTAATTCTGATTCTGCTTCTGCTTCTCATTTCCTCCCCCAGTTAGGACTTTACTTACCTAAACCACCAGTTAGGTTACCTTGTCAGAGCCAAGGCAGCAGTTCGAGGTTGACAATTGAAGATTTAGGACTAGAAAAAAGAAACATGAATGAATTTTTGATGTTTTATTATCAGGGGTTTGTAATGCAGGTAGAAAGACCTTTTACAGAGTTAACAGTTTGATCCGAAAAATAAGCTCTTTTAATATTTATAACTTTGTCTAGTAAAAGTTTTCTATAAAAACATTTGTTTTGGATGTCTTTGTTAGTTTTTAGTGGACACTTGATAAAGCCTCTTGTAAGAGTTTCTAAGTCTTCCTGTATACTCCTTTCACCTGTTACCCGAGACCCTCCTAAGAGACAAGCATTGGTGGTTCAGTGGTAGAATTCTCGCCTCCCACGCGGGAGACCCGGGTTCAATTCCCGGCCAATGCAGTTGGTTTTGGAGCTTCACTTTCCTATGGCTCCTTTACCCTTCTGCCCTGCAAAATTATACTGCATAGCCAAATAGTGCCTTTAAAACGCTCCATCACCACAAGGTAAACTGACGACGATAGTCACCAGGGTCGTACCAAAACACATTCAGGAGACTAACCCGGGACCCTTGCAGTTGTTGGACTCTACAAATCACTTAACGAAGTGGCGAATACGAAGTGTTTCTGGCGAGTCACCGCAGTTTTGAAATTGGTACCTGTTACTTTCATCTATTTTCCTGGCCGATCCCTGCAAACCCAAAAAACCATCAGGTTCCTGATTCACGTGCTGGACCTTGGGCTTCCCGCTGACCCACAATGGTGAGGATCAAGAAACGAAGCTCCGGGAAGGAGAGAAGCTGTGGGCGGGGCAGTCACCTCAGAGGTCCAAGAGGCGTCAGCGGCCCAAAGAAAGGGGAAGTGTGTGGGGGAGGAATCTGCGTGGAGATGAGGGGAGCAGCGGAGACTGGTGCTTGTGCAGGGGACCCTCGGGGCTGTACCCCAGACACCGAGAACTGAATTTGCTAACATCGTCAGCTACCAGGGCCTCTCAGTGTTCTGTGGGCCCATCGGTGTTCCGGGAGGGGTTCCGGAATCTGTGTCTGACAATGTGTGTCAACAGGTGTTGGCCTGAAATTTGGCTGGGCATGGTGGCTCGCGCCTGTAATCCCAGCACTTTGGGAGGCTGAGGCGGATGGATGGCTTGAGGTCAAGCGTTCAAGACCAGCCTGGCTAACATGGTGAAACCACGCCTCTACTAAAAATACAGAAATGAGCCGAGTGTAGTGGTGTGCACTTGTTATTCCAGCTACTTGAGAGGCGGCAGCAGGAGAATCGCTTGAACCCGGGAGGCGGAGGTTGCAGTGAGCCAAGATGGGGACACTGCACCCAGCCTGGGCGACAGAGGGAGACTCTGCCTCAAACAAATAAAAAAGGTGTTGGCCCAAAAATCACATTTATATTTATTTTTTTTTTTTTTTTCTTTTTTAAGAGACAGGGTCTCACTCTGCTGCCCAGGCTGCGTTGCAGTGACCCACTCCTAGCTCACTGTAGTCTGGAACTCCTGGGCTCCAGTGATCCTCCCGCCTCAGCCTCTGGAGTAGCTGAGATTACAGCTAAACCACCATGCCCAATCCAAGAAATATATTTGTAATACAGGAAAGCAAAGAACAGAATCTGGGAACTGTTTATCTGCTTGTGTTGTGAGGATGTTACTGCGTTAGAGACACAGCAAATGACAACAGGTGAGGAATTTTCTTCCAAAGATTTTTGGAAGATTTTCTCTCCCTTTAACAATCGCTTAAAATCTAGGACCAGCCACATTTGGGGAAATTTTTTCTTTCTGTTTCAAAAATGAACTTCAGTATCAAAAGTTTGCTCTACCTCTCTACATGTCGTGTATAAGACGATGGTGATACTTGGTTAGAACTAACTGGCTTGTTTGGTTTTTGTATTTAAAATTCTTTGGGGGATCTCTGACTTTCATGAAAATTCTGAACTGCAATACACCATTGTTTTCTGTTTCTGTTTTAGAGAAGGGGGTGTTGCTCTTCACCCCAGGTTGGAGTGCAGTGGTGTGGTCACGGCTCACTGCAGCTGGCATTACAGGTGTGAGCCATGGAGCCTGGCCCATGATGTCTTAGTTTATTTAGCTCTAAACAATGATCAGACATTAGGGAAGAAAAATGTAGAAGTCCTGATTCATGAAAAGGAAATTGATGAATTACTTACGCCATGAAGCAAAAACGTTCCGACTCTAGAGTCCCAAAAATATCTTACGGTTTTGCTGAAGAATATCCGCTTTGACTCTATTCCTTATCTTCTCATAACTTAGGAAGCACATCCACCATAGTCAGGTTTTTTCTTCTCACTGCAGTCAAGGAGCTGGAAGAAAGGCAGGTGGTGGGGGGAAGATCCCACAGGCACAAGCAGGGGGAGAATTGTATTGGAAAGATTGGCTGAGACAAAAAAGAGAAGCTGTGGATTGTGAAGTTAGCAATGGGAAAAAGACTGATTTTTAAAGCAGATCATTTCCTTTTTAATAGGAACGGATTTTTTGGAAATTCTTCAGGATAAACCCATATCTATTTGTATGTTTGTGTGCATGTGCGTGTGTGTGTTTAATTTTTCACTGTGGTAAAAGATACACTGCCGTAGCAGTGGATGCTTTTAGGAACAGTGTGGGTCTACAGGGAATAACCATGCTGTGGAGAAGGGTTGGAGACGGCCATTCGTTATATTAAACCAGCTCTGCCCTAGGCCACGTGCCAGACTAAAGTGTCCCTTGCTTGTATATGAAGCAGTGATACTTATAATATTCCTCTGCACTTTCAGTTAAGGGAAGTTTCTCATAAATATTTATCTAGTATTTGATTTTCTTTATACTGTGCTAAGCACTTGGCAATTCAGGTATTTAATGTGCTCTCTAAGAAACTCTAAGCCAGTGAGTGGAAGAACGTAAACAGATCATTCCACGAAGATACCGTAGTTGTACACAAGTGAGGAGTTGGTGGCAACCTGGAGGATGGGAGGGTGTGTCAAAGGACATTGCTCCTAATGACAGAGGGAAGCTTAAAAGAACATTTTCAGGATAGACTAGTCTTCCTAAGTCTCCCACAGGAGAGGATCCTGGGGCAGGGATGGTGTAGGGCAGGGGCGCCTCTCTAGGGAAGGGGATTTGCAGCATTCTGACAGAAAGAGAATCCCTTACAAGACACTGGGGACAGAAATGTAGGTGAAAGGGTCGGAGGTTTGTAATCAATTTTATTCAGTCATGGATGAACACTGCTGAGAGGCCCCTCTGTGCTGGGCCCTTAGCTAAGAACCATGACCACAGAGGTGAGTAAAATAGGATCCCCAGCTTTCACAGAATTCTCAGTCTGGTGACTGGTGATTCATGAGAAGTGTAGTGACAGTGGATTCATTGTAACCAGTGGCCTATGCCACATGAGAGTGACCTCAGTGGATGTGCCCTGGGCCAGTGACCCTGGACTTCAGCCATATTTCAGCATCTCGAGGTACAGTACGCCAACACCTCAGCTCCATGTTGAGTCAAAGCAGTTAACACAGCCAAGGTATTCAGAGGACACTGGTGATATCAGTAGCTATTGACTGTTTCCAGCTGGGAAATAAAGAAGTAAATTTAATAACTCTTCTAAATTTGTCCTTGCCATAATGAGAAATAACTTTGTGCTGAGTTCAGCAGTATACACAAGCCCTTGAGGACACATGCCTGAGGATTCTGATGAAGACATGATGTCGAAATATGTGCGCAGTTGGACCTACAGTACAGCTTCGAAACAGTGGAAGACCTGGTTGCAAATTCAAGGCGGCTTTGAGCAGAAATTCACTTTACCTCTCTTTGCACGGCAATGGGGCCAATCTCCCCTAAGCTGCCCCTTACAAGAAAAGGAATCATACTAGTGAGAATTCAGACTTCAGCAGACATGGGTAAGTAAGGAAGTCTTATAAATGTATTCTAGCCAGAAATTTGGCAAGTTCATTCACATTCAGGACAGACGTGATCACTAGATACAGAGGCCTTGTAGACATACACACCCCCTAAAAGGGAAAGCATTTCTTCCTGTCCTTTGATATTACTGCCAACTTCAGGGAAGTGGGAACACAGCTGCCCGCTTTACAGTATGGGCTGCTTTTGTGCCTGGAATGTGTCCTGACGTCCTGAGACCTGTACCCATTTCAGGCAGCCTTGGGAGGAGCCTGAACCACTGATGGAACTGGACAGTGCATGGAAATGCTTGGGCAGGACGAGGGTAAGTGCAGGGGCATGGCCAGGTCATACTGGGAGACAGTGAGTGGCCCTGATGGGGACAGACGAAGATAAGATCAAAAGTGTGTGCTTCAGTGTCAAAAACTCAAACCAATAACTAGTTTGCTTTCTCAAGCAATAAGTATTTTTCTACTTACACGAGAATTTAATCTCAAAACAGAAATCGTACAAATAGTAAGCCCAGGGCATAAAACCTAAACCATAGCTCGTATTTATTCTTTCTAAATGGAGCTATCAGTAAAAATCTTCTTCATAAAACATATATTGTGGTTATAAGAAGGCAAAAGTGAGCTGGGCGCGGTGGCTCACGCCTGTAGTCCTAGCACTTTGGGAGGCCGAGCCGGGTGGATAACGACATCAGGATATCAAGACCATCTTGGCCAACATGGTGAAACCCTGTCTCTACTAAAAACACAAAAATTAGCCAGGTGTGGTGGCACGTGCCTGTAGTCCCAGCTACTCGGGAGACTGAGGCAGGAGAATCGCTTGAACCAGGGAGGCAGAGGTTGCGGTGAACCGAGATTGCGCCACTGCATTTCAGCCTAGTGACAGAGCAAGACTCTGTCTCAAAAAAAAAAAAAAAAAAAAGAGAGAGAGAGAAAGAAAAAAAAGCAAAAGTTTAAGTGAAAATCATTGGTATTCCATAGAAAAGAAGAAATAAATATAGACAAGGGAAGACCAAGTCTCATAAGTTCTCTTGTATATTCCAAAGCTCCAGGGAAATTCCAGGTAACAGAGGTTATTTCCCATGCTGTTAAAGCAAGGTTGCAGACACTTTCTGAATTTTGGGCCCAATACTCTAGGAGGGCACAGCTCTGTCCTGGAAATGATACAGGAATGGATACTCTTCCTGTGACTCACTCTGGTCATTCGTCCAGCATCACAGAAACCAAAAAATGGAAATATGGCCAAATTCATGATTTGCTAGCCCTCTTCTTCAGGTTTCTTACCTGAAGAGTTGCAGTTTCATCATTTTTAAAATGAAGAAACATGACAGATTTTCATTCTGCCACAGAATGTCAGGCCTCCCAGACACCAGAACACACATTTACTTAAAGCCTTTGATGTATCTCAAAGCAGTATCCTTACAGTGTTGTTGGAGGATGGTGGGAGCTGCAGAGAGGCACGCTTTCCAATGGGATTGACCCAGTCTCTCCTTCCTTCACTTCCACATGAATGCTGGGCAGCCCAGGGTCACACCCATTGCACCCTCAACCCCAGGCAAGCCCAGCAGCCAAACATAGGAGACCTGGGCTACAGAACAGTCTCCCAAGTCCCCGGCTCACAACACCTAGGTAGCGATGACGGCTGAGAAAGTGAGGAGATGGTTCAGGGGATCACTCTTCCCTACTCGTTCCTGTCATCTCAAATTCACCTTCTATTGCACAGCGACACGGAGGACCACCAACCACCCTGACCATCACCTTGATCTTGCCACGTTTGGTTAGTGGAATGCAACCACACATCAATGGTGTTAGACCAACTCAGAAAAATATCTATCAAACAGTATTCCATAAGAACCACTCATGGCCCTGTTATTTTCAGTATATGGGGAAAAAAATGAAAACAACAAAATCATATCAGGTTTACAAGACTTCCCAAGATAGATGGTCACATATGCTTTCAGGAGATCTCTACAGAAATGATTTTCATGACTTGATACCTTGAAAAGGGCTCTTCTGGGACTAGAATGACATCCATAAGTGACAAGAATGAGTTGTAATGTTCAGTCACATAAAAAACAAATCATCACACACAGAGGAAGCTTTGGACGTAGGGCCGTCACACTGGTCTTAAGTGTAATAAAAAGCCTCTTCTGCCACAAACATCAGCGTAGTGGCATCTGCCAGTAAGAAAAACTAAATCAGCATAACCATGGGATGCAGCAAGATGAATATTGAGCCAGGAAAGAAAACATTTTTAAGAAATGAATTATTCATTTTCTAGTGGATACAGAAAAAAGCTGCAGAAGACTCAGAGGATATCATGGCAGTGTAATAGGTTGATATCTTAAACTTGTGGGAAAGCCTTAAATTCTGTTTTAACATATGAGAAGGTGGGGTGACTAACTTCATGACTAGCATTAAGAAAATATCACGTGTTGGGAAACTGTTTCTGCCTTGATGATCTTATACACACAAGAGATGAAAAATGAGGCACATGCTTAGACGTATTGGGAATGAGCTGGGACTGTGGCATTGTCACAAGTGTACACAAATACGGAGAGGGACTGATAGAGGAATGGTCCCCATCAGTTGTGACCTCAGGTGAGACCAGGAGGCCTGTGTTTTAGCAAACCCTGGGCAATTGGAATGAAGAGCTCCTAAGATTCCATGACACGCCCAGCTTCTAATTCTGTTATTGCAACAGCAGACCGTTACCTGGGACACTGGCCGCCATCTCCCCACACTCTTGTCAGAGTCTGAACTACAAGCAGTGCCTTCAGCTCTCAGCGCAAGCATTTCCAACCTTGTTTTTGCGGTTAAGGACCCTAAAGTGCTATGAGGAGGGATCAAGTTTTTCTCAACAGTAAGTTAAGAATTTGAGTTATTGACATCCCCCAGTCCTGATTAAACCTATTTGATTTCCAGTTTTTAACCCATCATGTGTTTGGGTTTCTTCTCCCCAGTCCCTGGCTCTACCTGTGGTGCCCCAAATGTCAGCATGGTGGCATCTGGCAGGACTCATTCCAAGAAGACCACAGAGGTGAACTTTGCAGATACCATCGAGAATTCCTACTCCCCAGCAGGAAGAGACCAAACCGAATTTCAGAGACAGCAAATACAGACTTCTTATGAGCCCGGTCGCCTACTTCCGGAACTACCGGCTGAAGACATACAGTAAGTTCTATAGGTTGACCACCATGAAAGTGATGAATGATGTCCTGTCATGTCTCAAGAAACTGAACACTCTCTTCCTCAAAATTAATTTCATCCTTCCCATACTTGTAGAAAATAGCAGTGGGTATTTTAACATTTTGTTAAAGACGGAAGACAGAGGCCAACGTGTTTGGCAACTTTTCCACAGCTGCAGTAAGGTGGGTGTGGGACTGGGGTTTCAATCCCAGCTATTGGGATTGCTGTTGGTTTTCATTGCAGTAGATACTTAGGTTTCCGTTTCTTCCTCCCCTTATCATTTACTAACTACTGTAGGTTGACCATACTTGTTTTTATGATCAGTGTACGCTGTGCGTCCTGAGGGTACTAACTCTCATCAGTGTGTCACCTGGACAGTTCACCGAGCTTATTTTCTCTCTCTCTCTCTCTTTCTCTTTCATTCTTTTTTACCCTACTCTTGTCCATCCCAACATAAGGCAATAATTTGTTACGTCATTAATGGATCTATGTTTTTTCTTTATTAACCACTTTCTTGTGCTACCCATGGAATCTAGTTGGGGCTCTACGGTGTCTTATTTTCCCTGACATACTCTTTGGTTTTTCCTACTTTTTTAGGCTCAGCATGGAGCTGGTGGAAGCAGAAGAGCCTGAAGTCTTGCGGGACTCACTGGATATATTTTATTCGATGTATACAGCCTATCTTGAGTTTTATGACACAAGCCAGGCTTACACATACGCCATTTTTTTTATTTGTAGAAGAGCATGTTTGCTTGACTTTGGACATGGACAGTAGGTTTACTATGAAGGTGATAAGACTCCACCTGGTCTCCCAGATAGGGGTCATATTCCCACACTAAGACAACGTGTCACATGGGACTCTGCCGGTGCAGAGTATGAACAACGCCATGTTCTTACTGAAAACGCTTAGCCTGAGTTTCATAGCCTGAGGTAATCTCCAGGTGACTTAAGAATGTAGAACAGTGAGCAGCACAACTGACCTGTCTCCTTCAGACAGCCCCATGTCACCACAAATCACACAACTAAAAGGAGAAGAGACATTTTGGGTTGAAAAAGAGTAAAAAAGATCATGTAGCTCCATTTCTTTAGTTCTTTTGAACCCAAAGTGTCTCCTCATCTTTTTGTTGTCATTGATGGTGGTGACATGGGCTTGTTTGTAGAGGACAGGTCAGCTGTCTGGCTCAATGCTCTACACTCTGAAGTTGCCTGAAAATGTCCTCATGATTAAATTCAGCCTAAGTGTTTTGCCGGGAACACTGCAGGGTCAATGCTACCTCACCCATCTGCAGGCAGAGAAGGTCCCGTGTGTCTACCACCGTGATCGTGTTCCACCATTTGTCTGTCACCATTATCATGATACCAGATCTGTACCTTTCAGAGACACCTTATTTATACCTAAGTAATTGGAAAAATGGTTTTTAAAAGTATTAATATCCTGTATTCAAATGATCATCCCCTAAACATTTTATTATTCATTAATCATCCCTGGCTGTGTCAGTTATTATATTTATATCTCTACACTGGAAACTTTCAATTTTTACTGTATCTTTGCTTTTGCTAGTTTCTGCTGTTGAAAAAAGAAAACATTCCCCTGCCTGCATTTTAATTTTTGCCAAAGTTAATTTTAATCTATACAATTAAAATTTTTTGTCTTTAAGATAAGACTGTCAGCACATAAGGCCACAGCAAAACAGAGATTTTGCTAATTTTTAAGCCGTTGTTAATTTCTGGCTGACAAGAAAGGTAGTTTACTTAGTTAGCTGCTAATATCTATTTAAGCGAGCAGCCAGGGAAATGTCTGTCATACTAAGGATATGCAAAGCCCAGTCCATTCTCTTTGAGTCTTTTAAACTATTTCAAAAGAGAAGAGCATAGGTACATTCAATATATGTGGACAGGAATGAGAATACACTAAAAGACACAAACAACTATTTCCCAAAACAGAACAGAAAATTAGATTTAAATAAACATACACCATTAAAATTCATAAAACATTCCCTCATTAAATGTAATCTCTCTAAACTTACCCATTACATGAAAGTCAATTCTTAATATACCATATTACATTGACTGTTGACATTCATAAGAATATGTTTCCAAGTTTATTATTTGAAAAAACAAATGGACTATACTCCTTTTTTAAATTTTTGCAGTGATCTTTTTAAGATTGAGGATTTCTTTTTTTTTTTCAAATTAAAACCAAAGATTTTAAAGATTGAAAATGACATTAAAATTTATCTTCTCAAAGTAATGACGTTGAACTCAGGTTGTCTTATTCCTGTTTACAGCATAACTGTCAAGTGATCATTTAACCATTCTTTTTTTTTTGAGTCAGAGTCTCACTCTCTCCTCAGGCGCCAGGCTGGAGTGCAGTGGCGAGATCTCGGCTCCTCTCTCCTCCCGGCTTCAAGCAATTCTCCTGCCTCAGCCTCCCGAGTAGCTGAGACTACAGGCATGCACCACCACGGCCGCCCAGCTAATATTTGTGTTTTAGTAGAAACGGAGTTTCGCTATGTTGGCCAGGATGGTCTCGATCTCTTGACCTCGTGACCCACATAACAATCTTTTGTGCACTTGAGATTCATGGAAGTACTTCAATTGCTGGGTCATGACCTGATCATAAGTTTAACATCGGTATAAATTGTCAGTGTTCTAGATTGGTTTTTCGCTAGCAATAACAGTTGAAGTGCAACCAAATTCTTGCCAGCATTTGGTGTACTAACTTTGTTAAATGTAGCTATGCTCTCAGACCGGTCTGGCCAACATGGTGAAATCCCGTCTCTACTAAAAACACAAAAATTAGCCAGGCATGGAGGCATGCACCTGCAGTCCCAGCTACTCAGGAGGGGGAGGTTGCGGTGAGTGGAGATCGCGCCATTGCACTCCAGCTTGGGCGATAGAGTGAGACCCTGTCTCACAGGGAAAGAAGTAGCCACACACTGGTGAGTGTTTAGTGCTATCTCAATGTGGAATTAATTTGTACCTGCCTAATGAGTGATACTATCAAGCATATTTTCTTATGGCTTCCAACATATAAGAAATTCTCCTTTGTGAAAGCCTGTTTGAATATTTTGCCTGATTCTATTTGGCTTAGCTCTCTATTACTGACCTACGGAACTTCTCTTATATATTCAGGAATTGAGTCATTTTTCAAATAAATATATTGCAAATGACTTTTCCCAGTCTGTGGATTGACTCACAACTGAAAATTGTCAACTGAAACATTACACAATTTATAAACTTAGAAAGGAGATTTTATTTTTTATAAAGTGTTCAAGCATGCAAGGTGGCCATTCGGACAGACTGGGAGGCATACCCTCCTGCTGAAACCGGAAAAGTAGGTTTCCAGGGAGGGGAGAGTGGAACAGGTATTTATGCAGATCTGGCTGGCCACATGTACATATCCAACAGGGAATAGGAGAGCTCTGAATATTCATGAAAGGATCCTGCTGCATGCATGCTGAAGAAACACGCCTGCCACATGCAACCCATGTTGACTTTGGGGCAGAGACAACATTTAAATACATTATAATTAGGCCTCATGCTTCAAAAGGCGAAGGAGGGACGCAAAGGCCATCGGGTGCACAGCCTCTGTAAACTGGCCAGAACCAGGCCACAGCCAGAGGTCGCTTATCAAGAGAAAGTGACTGAAATCAGTCTCTTGTCCAATCCAAGCTGTAGTTACGGCTTGTGTGTGTGTGGGGGGCTCAGTCAGTGTGTGGTAATGGGTGAGCTGCTAGTGCTTCAGCGTTGCTTATCTCAAGGCCAGTGCTGGTTTAGCTGCTAGAGAAAAAAGGAAGAAGAAAAATACCTGTGGCAATTAGAACATAGTTTATTCTTTAGGTTGAGGGGTGCACGGCTTAACCTTGCCTGGCATGGGCTTACATCTTGTGTATAATGTGGTATCTTCCTGCTGTGAAGAGTCTGCTCTGACAGTCTCATGGTCTCTATTTTAACGTTAGTACTGGTCGGTTGTGTCTAAACCAATAAATGGAGAGAGTCTAAGGACAGGTGTCTGACCTTCCAAATACTGGCCGGGAACTCAGTACTTGAGATTCCTCTGGGGTCTCCTTGGCGAAAGGGTCTGTCTAGTTGGTTGGGTGGCTTCAGAGTTTATTTTCAGTTCTCAAAGCATTTAATTTTGATGAGATTTTGCCTTAAATTTTCTTTATTTTTAAAGCTTGTTATGTTCTATAGGAAATCTTCCTACTCAGGATAGAGAGTGTATTCTTTTAATTTTATCTCTCTGTGGGTTCCAGAGTTCTAGTTTTAATTTTTAAATCGATGGCATCTAAAATTCTACTCCTAACCAAAACATTCCTGGGGGTTACCAAGGACAATTTCAAAAATCTTCCATAAATGGTCCCTAAAGACTTTACTGGGATCCTGGGCTGCAGGGCACGGTGGCGTCAGTGCACCTCTGCTCTTAAGACTATTCAGAAACTGTCTTTGTGAATCCAACAGGCTGTTTAAAGATCAGCAATTTCGGGCTTGCTTGCAGCTTGCAGTTATGCGGCCGCTGTTTTCTGGGTCTCGTGAACGCCTGCATGCATACTTCTCCGGGCATTGTCTAACTTTGAATTCCTAAGGTATTTCCAGTGGCTTAGTGATCTCTTTCTTTTGCCACTGCCACACACATGCCACCAAATCCTGCACTCCAAGCTTCTCCTTCTGCACCCGGGACTCCCAACCTCCAGTTAGACAATCTGCATCTTCCCAAACCTGCCTCAAGCTCCATCAGGCCACTGTGCCTCCCGCAGCAAGCAGGCCAGGTGGAATCTGGATTCCTATCGCACTTCTGAGGAAGGTGGTCAGGGGGTGGAGGATGTGGGCAGGAGGGGGGTAAGGTTGAGGGCAGGAGTACACTGCGGGCTTCTGTCTTCGACCTCACTGGCCCAGGTGCTGCTCTGTCTCCGGTTGTCTGCCTTCAGCCCCGCATGGGAAATCAGGTCTGCACCCTGATCTTCCTGACTTCTCATTTTGTGAGGAGCCTTGAAGGGATGAGCCATCACTCTTGTTCCACACATTCTGTCCGAAAGATGCCATCCTCTCTACTTGCTCCAGGGCCTGCCCACTGAGCTGTGGCACTCAGGCTGGGACACCGCCCGGTACAGAGGCTCTGCAGCCCTGCGGTTCTGACTGCCCCATCAGCAAGACAAAGGCCACAGGGCACGCTGTGGTGGAACAGCATTCAGAGGCGTGGGCTGAAGGCCTCTCTTTCCACAGTCCCTTTGCAGACCCCGTGGAAGTAGGCACCCCTTTGAGGAGCAAGGTGGCCCAAACCCCGGCTTCACATGCAGGCTCTTGGGTCCATTGGGTCCTCTCTGTGCCTGGTATGGCCACCTACTTCACACATCTCACCTGATTTCCCCCTCCTCCAACACCCTGAGCTCCTCCTCCACCCGCTTGCCCCACTGTCCTTAGGATGGCAAGATCCTCAGCCCTTGGAAAAGCCCCATCCTCAGTACTGGGGGAGGGAGTTGGTCCAGGTCATCTAATCCCAGAAGAACAGAGAACCTGAGGCAGGAGGGGAATCCTTTCGCTTGCAGGGGTCTCTTGGCACAGCCCATCCAGGGGCCTGAGTCAGGGTCCAGATATCCTCTACCCTCTTTGAGGACCTGAGTTTTCAGGCCCCCGGGGTTGGTCAACGTGGAGTCTTTCCCACTGTTCATCTGGGAACTGTAGGAATATCCCATGGGGCCTTCTCTTAATCATTAGAGACACCCAGAAAATACTCCAGCAGAAACTGGGTGCAGGGCACTGGACAGCTATAATTATGATTACAAGGTGTGGAGGTCAGATTATAATTATAATTACAAGGCATGGAGGTCAGATACATTTTGTGACTATTTTCTCTCTGTCTGTGGCTTGCTGGCCTTTCCACTTTCTTAGTGGTCTCTTTTGATGAGACGATATGGCTAAATGTTGATGAAGTCTAATTTATCATGTCTTTCTTTCATATGCATTTTTTCTGTGTCCTACTTGTTGGTAGGCTAATCTTTGCCTTCCAACAGTCTCAAAGTATCCTCGAAAGGCTTTATACTGCTAACATTTCAGTTTTGCTCTATGAAATTACTTTTGTGTGTAGTATGAAGGAGAATAACACTGTTGGTCTCCTCCACCTTCACAGGAAAGTCCATCAATTGAAATGATTTATTTTCTTCGATTGAACTGCTTTTATTGAAAACCCATTTATTGACCCTTATAGCTGTGGATCCGTTTCAGGCCCCTTAACTCCGTCTATTTATCTATTTGTCACTCCCGATGCCTTGCCTATAACAGCTTATAGTAAGCCTTAAAGTCAGACAGGGCAAGTCCTTGTTTTGCTCTTTTTCACACAGTGCAATACATTTTGAAATAGGTGATAACTCATGAAACCCTCACACACATCGGGATATGCTGCCACTCCCTCCCTTTCTGATATGGTTTGGCTGGGTCCTCACCCAAATGTCAACTTCAGTTGTATCTCCCAGAATTCCCATGTGTTGTGGGAGGGACCCGGGAGGAGGTAATTGAGTCATGGGGGCTGGTCTTTCCCATGCTATTCTCCTGATAGTGAGAAAGTTTCACTATCTGATGGGTTTACCAGGTGTTTCCACTTCTGCTTCTTCCTCATTTTCTCTTGCTGCTGCCATGGAAGAAGTGCCTTTTGTCTCCCGCCATGATTCTGAGGCCTCCCCAGCCATGTGGAACTGTAAGTCCAATTAAACCTCTTTTTCTTCCCAGTCTCAGGTATAGCTTTGTCAGCAGCATGAAAACGGATGAATACACTCTCATTTCACGGTGAGACTCATGGTCTCACTCACATATGCTGGTTGCTGACTTGTGACCAAAGATTGTCTGTTGTACCCTCTGGGGACAGTGGATCTCCAGGTGTCTGCAGGAAGGATGAATGTACAGAAAGTCCGCAACACTCAGCAGAGTCTGGATTTAGTCCCATTAGTCTGGATGGGACCAATACTCTTATGAAAGGGACCCCAGAGAGTTCTCTCACCCTCTTTCTGCCCTGATGATACAATGAGAAAGTGGCAGTCTATAACCAGAAAAGTAGTCCCTCACCATAATCCTACCATGCTGGCACCTTGATCTCAGACTTCCAATCTCCAGAACAATTTCTGTTGTGAGTTAGCCACCCAGTTTATGGTACATTGTTATAGAAGCCCGAACTGAGACAGAGATGGAATCCCACGGAGAGTCTCTAATTTGCTAAGCTGGTCATCAGGTGAGATGTTGCCAGCTGGAAACAGGAAGAGCTGGCATTTTGTGCATAGGAAGGCAGGCAGCGGACAGGCCCAATGTCATCGGCTTTGTCTGCCTTGGCAAACTGGAAACGGGGACTCGACTCACCTCCGCCAGCCATGGGAACACCGGGAGGCCCTCCAGAGGAGGTTAGGTCAACTAAATGGTAACTTTCGATCCTGAAACCTCATAGGATTTTTTTCTCTTCCCTTTGATCTGCCTTCTGCCTAACCAATATGACAGGAGTCGCGGCCTTTCTTTCCCTTCAGAAAGGGATCCCATTCGGACAGGACCGAAGTGGTCAGCTGTTTCCCCTAGGCTTCTCTGCAGGCTCAACGGAAGAGACCTGAAGCTCCAGGAGAGGCGAGTGAACCCAGCTATCTTCCCGGCTGGCCCTGGTCAACAGGCTTGCAAGAGGCCGATTTGGAGGACAGAACGGAAGAAAAGACCTAAAGACAGAATCTCATGATGTCCAGATGTTAAAAGCCTCAAATCCTAAGGTCCGACTGTGCGGGGGAGGGAGGGGGTCTGGAGCTGGATGAACCCCCGAGCCTTCATCTTGGAGAGTCCTCTGCACAAGCTCAGAGAGCAGGACTACGCGAACCAATGGTTCTCAACAGGGGGCAACTTCGCTCTCACACCCCTCCCCCCATTCCCGCAGGGACACTAGGCCGTGACTGGGGGAAGCAGGGAGGGAGAATGTCAACCCCCTGGAATCTATCTCGTCAACGGAGGCGAGGGATGCTGCTAAACACCCTAGGATCCACCCGATGACCCCTCCCCCACCCCGAAGTAGCTATTCTGCGCAGGTGGAGAAACTCAGGTGTAGATCGATGTCCACACACTTGGCCGACGGGAAATCGCGAATTGGCGACAAATTGGATCTTGGATCTGAGGAAACAACTCCAGCGTCAGAGGAAACTCTCGGGTTTTGTCCGAAGCGTATGGAAGGGTGGCTTTGCAGTTGCCTAAGATGGGAAAATGGCAGTTGTCGCAGGCTGCAGGGGGAAGGTCAGGGACCAGTTCAGGGCCCCGATTCTTCCTGGAAAGAGTTTTCCATCCAGCCGGCCTCGGTTTCCGCAACCGTCTGAGTCCTTTATGATGTCGGGGATGCCGGGGTCTGAGTCCTTTATGGTGCTGAGGGTGTCCTGTTCTCACCCCGGGCACCTCCCCTGCTCTCGCCTCCTCCGGGCAACCTGGTGCGTGGCTCAGGCCCCGGCGACCCGCGACCACCTTTCCACGTGCTGCTGCCTCGAAAAGGCGCATCTAGGTCAGTGGTCAGGTGCAGCTGGAAAGCTGCACGTCGCTCAGGAACTCGGGACTCGTGGCCTTGGTGGGCCTCACTGACCACTCATTGCATTGCCTGTGGGCTCTTATTTTGGAGGAAAGAGGGAAGACAGCCTTGTGAGATGACTCCAGGAGCCATCAGTGACCCCCACAAGGCCGAAGTCCTCCCAGAGCACAGGGAAACTGTCACTTCAGACCGAAGACAGGAGAGACAGCACTGTCTTGTGTCTCCCTGGTGGTCTAGTGGCTAGGATTCGGCGCTTTCACCGCCGCGGCCCGGGTTCGATTCCCGGTCAGGGAAACTTTTGGCACCAGCCTTTCTCCCCACGGGAATCTTCCTCCTCTGCTGTCAGCCAGCCTGCTTCAGGGGCCAGATGCAGAACAGTCTCTGCTGTGAGGTGCAAACCCTGGTAAAGGAGGGCAAGTCCTGGTGGACTGCCTCTCAAAAAAACCGCTCTGGCTTATTTCCTTGTCAGTTATCCGCTGAAGCAGCTTTAGAGAGCGACTGAGCGTCTCACTCAGGTGTACCCAGGTGTGCAGAGATGCCAGCCCCTGCGGATCTGCACCCAAGAAGCCAACCATTTTTGCCGCTGCTGCCCAGGAGGCGTCGATAGGGCTGAGCTGTGAACTAAGAGAGAGGCCAAGCCAAGTCGTGGCGTTTGTGTGTACACCGGTGGGTCAGCTGAGCCTCCCCCACCTCCGTTTGCAGCTATCGTGCTTGTTAGGCCTTCAGAAGAGGTGACTGGAGGCGATGCCCGGGAGGATGGGAGGGGAGTGAGCGCGGATGACGTCCTCCAGGGCCCTTCCGTTTGTAGATTGAGCGGTGGAGGAAGACGATGTTCACTGGCCAAACGAAGGCAGCAGGTGGAGTAGGCACACATGGAAACCGTTGCCGGTGTCCTAAGCAGAAGGCAGGTGTAAAAATCAGCTCCGGGACGTCAAAACAATGGTACCACAGTCAAATCCCACAATGTCTGCACTCTACCAAGCACTTGCGCAGGCTTCCCCCTTTTCCATTCATAACGCCACGTCCACTGTAAGTAACATCAGGGGAGAGCGGGAGCCTGGGGGGTGAAGTGCACAGACTCGACCGAGGCGGCGGGCAGAGCAGCTGGGGTGAGAGGGTGGGGTGGCTGCAGGGCGGAGCCGCTGCTGAAAGGAGGCCTGGGTTGTCACGTGGGTGACTGTGGGTGGAATCTTTGGCGGAGAGATGGCGGAGCTTCCATCTTTGGTGGGAGAATGTTGAGGGGTGGGCACACCGCCAGGGGAGAGGAGGCTGTGCTGTCCCTGCAGGTTATGCGCTCGTTCATACTTACCTGGCAGGGGAGAGACTGTGGTCACGAAGGGGGTTCTCCCAGAGTGAAACCTCCTCTTCGCACTCTAGACTTGCTGATCCTGGTGATTTCCTCAATGCGGGAAATGGTGTTTGTGCCAGAAGAGGTCTGCGCTGACATAATCGGGTTCAAGACTGACATCGCCTCAGCTCACCCGAAAACGTTTATGGCTTCCTTCTCTCTCTCTCTCTTTTTCTTATCCTAAAGTCTCCTCATCTTCACACTCCCCTCATTTTTTCTTCCACACTTGAGAGTGTCTGTCTCTCATTAAAAGCCCCACTAAATATTTGAAATATCACAACCAGAAAGACTGCAATGACTACATTATTCATTCGTGGAAGCTGCTGACCAGCGAGGTTGAGAGTCGCTTCATCGTTTCTGCTAAACAGTGAGACATAGGGAATGTCAAAGGTTTCTCTTTGACTGGGCCCCTTGTTTGTGAACTGTTGCTTTCTGGCTTTCTGGCTGCAGATAAAGGCCGCAGCTGGTGGAAAAACTAAAAGCAAACCAAAAGACACGTGGGTTCGCCCCAGTGGGTCCAAGATATAGCCAGACTGTACCAGGATTAGGATTAGAACCGCAGTTGCTGCTTTCCGTGCTGGTAGCGCTCACACCAACATGGTGAATGTTCCTAAAACCCGCCGGACTTTCTGCAAGACGTGTGGCAAGCACAAACCCCACAAAGTGACACAGTACAAGAAGGGAAGGACTCTCTGCGTGCCCAGGGAGAGCGGCATCATGACAGGAAGCAGAGTGGCTATGGTGGGCAAACTAAGCCAATTTTCCGGAAAAAAGCCAAAACTACAAAGAAGACTGTGCTAAGCCTGAGTGCCTTGAGCCCAGCTACAGATCTAGGAGAACGCTGGCCACTGACAGATGCAAGCATTTTGAGCTGGGAGGAGATAAGAAGAGAAAGGGCCAAGTGATCCAGTTCTAAGTGTCATCTTTTTTACGAAGACAATAAAATCTTGAGTTTATGTTCGAAAAAAGAAAAGAAAAGAAAGAACCGAGGTTGCTGCGGGCACACAGAGTACTAACTGCTGCAGAACCCCAAGGCACCCCACACCTACTGCCCCTCCTTTTGCTTCCCTCCCCCCCCCCACCCAGCCCCCGCCTCTCTCCTTCTCTGTCTTTCTGTCTTTCTTCCTTTCTTTACTTCTCTCTTTTGACAGAGTTTTGCTTTGTCACCCAGAAGTAGGCACTTGGAGGGAGGGGGGGAGGGGGCAAGACAGGAATTTAAGTTGAATGAGTTGGCCAAACATACATACCAACAAGTTATAGGAGGATTCATGAATATTGATGAAGGGGGTCCTGATGCATGCTTATTGAACAGACATACAACCTTGTTCACCTTGTTGTGGACACTTAGCATTTAAATGGATTACAATTACGCCCTATACACAAAGGTCTTTTCAGGACACAAAGGCACGCAAATGCACAGCTACTGTAAATCTGACAGAAGCAGTCCATGGTCCTGGTCTTCATCATCAGAATATACGTTACCTGAAATCAGTCTCTTGTTCAATCAAGGCTGTAGTTACGGCTTGTGGAAAGTGGGGGTTCAGTATCTAGTGAGGGGTGAGCAGCAAGTGCTTCCACACTCCTTATACTCGAGGCCAGGGCTTGTTTAGCTGCTAGAGAAAAAACCCTGTGGCAGTTAGAACATAGTTTATTCTTTACTTGTAGGGGGTGTGTGATTTCACCCTTGCCTGGCACGGTCCTAGGTCCTGTTTGTAATTTGGTGTCTTACTGCTATAAAGAGTCCGTTCTTGTCAAGTCTTAGGATCGCTATGATAACATTATGGTTGGTCAGTTTTGTTCAAACTGCAAAAGGGTGGGAATACAATGAGGTTTGTCTGGCCTGTTTCTTCTTGGCCAGGGTCTCAGTTTTTAAGGTTTGCCTAGGGTCACGTTGGCCAACGGGGAGTCCGTTTAGTCGGTTGGGGGACTTAGGATTTTATTTTTAGTTTATTGGACAAACTTTGGTCCACCTTACTTGGGTTAGCTAAATTACAATACAAAACCAGACTGTCTTCCTAGATTAAAAGGGACAGAGGATAAAGTTTGGACAACCGTAGCAGCTAAAACACCGGGGGTTGGGTGGGAGCTCAGAAAGGAAACAGCACAGTAGGCGTGACTGTAGCTAACAGCAGTATATAGTATATTTCAAAGTAGCTAAGAAGAGAGAATTTGAAATGTTCCCAACACAAAGAAATGATAAAATGTTTGAGATGATGGATATCCTAAACACCCTGATTTGATCTTTACACATTGTAGGCATGTATCAAAATATCATATGTACTCCCATAAATACGTATAATTATTTTGTATCGATTAGAATATAAACAAAATAATAATAAGCAAAGAGGGCAGGAGAAAACTTTTGGAGGTGATGGTTTTTGTTTGTTTGTTTGTTTTTGAGATGGAATCTCGTTTTATTGCCCAGGCTGGAGTGCAGTGGTGTGATCTCGGCTCACTGCAACCTCCGTCTCCCAGGTTCAAGCAATCCTTGATGTCTCAGCCTCCCGAGGAGCTGAAATTACAAGATGCGCGCCATCATGCTGACTAATTTTGTATTTTTAGTCAAGATAGTGTTTCACCATGTTGGCCAAGTTGATGGGTGGATGGGCTCAGAGACTTCAGTCTGGATTTCTAGAACACTCTGGCCCCAGCGACATCTTCTTTTTTTTTTTTTTTTTTTTAGTTTGAGACAGAGTCTCGCTCCGTGGCCAGGCTGGAGTGCAATGGTGCGATCTTGGCTCACTGCAACCTCCGCCTCCCAGGTTCAAGCACTTGTCCTGCCTCAGCCTCCCAGAGTAGCTGGGACTACAGGCGTGAGCCATCACGCCCAGCTAATTTTTGTATTTTTAGTAGAGAGGGGGTTTCACCGTGTTGGCCAGGATGGTCTCAGTCTCTTGACCTCATGATCCGCCCACCTCGGCCTCCCCAAAGCGCTGGGATTACAGGCGTGAGCCACCGCGCCCGGCCTGGTTTCCTTCTCTTTCTCAACACCGTGCTGGCCGGAGCGGGGCTTGCCCTGGGGCGCTCTCCTGAAGAAGATGGGTCCTGGCCGCCGGTCTCCATCGCGCGCGGGCGGCCTCCCCCGGGGCACAGGCATCTGGGCAGGGGGGTGCCGCCCGCGTCCCGCTTGGTTCCCAGCGCGCGGTTTCCGGCGTCCTGCTGCAGCTGCGGCCACCGCTCAGCCCTTTCCCTTCAATTCTATTAGCTTTTGCTTCCCTGGGTTCCTAAGCTCGGTTAGATGCATACGTGTTTATAATTGTACTTTCTTCCTGACAGATTAACCCTTTTATCATTACAAAATACCCCTCATTGTCTTTCGTAACTTGTGTTCAAGTCCCTTTGTTTAGGCCGCGCATGGTGGCTCCCCACCTGTAATCCCAGCACTTTGGGAGGCCGGGGCAGCGGATCACCTGAGGTCAGGAGTTCAAGACCAGCCTGACCAACATGGAGAAACCTGGTCTCTACTAAAAATACAAAATTAGCTGGTCGTGGTGGTGCATGCCTGCGATCCCAGCTACTCGGGAGGCTGAGGCAAGAGAATCGCTTGAACCAGGAGGCGGAGGTTGCGACGAGCCGAGATCACGCCATTGCACTCCAGCCTGGGCAACGAGAGCAAAACTCCATCTAAAAACAAAACAAAAACAAAACAAGCAAAAACTCTTTTGTTTATTTTGTCTAGTATTAGCACACTTGTTACTGAAACACCAGGGGATTGATTTAGGTCTTGCTGCTCACGGTGCAGAAATACAGTCACTGAGATAAGTGGTACTGACAGGAAAAAGGCTTTCCTCAGGTTCTGCAACTGAGGAGGTAGAGATCAGCCTCAAATTCAGCTCCCTGACCAACTCAAACGTGGGGTTTAGAGAGGCATGGAAGAAATGTAACTACATGCAGGAAAAGAGGAATTAGGGAGAGGTAAGAAGGAGGAATTGGTCAACAGGAAGCAGGTGGTGGCTCAGGCCATTAGGATGGGATGAGGGAATCTCACATCTCATTGTCCAGAAGGGGTATTCGAGTAAATTCCAGTTCTTTGATATTCTCTGGAAGACCCATAGTTGGTTTCCTAAGAAAGGAACTCAGGTAATACAAATGTAACTTTCTCAGATTTCAAGACTGGGAGGGTCAATTTCTATGTTTGTTCAAAAAACCATAAACATCAGTTCTGTGGGACAATTGGGTTGGTTTCAAAGTCACTGCACCTTTCCTATGGTTGCTAATTACATGATTATGTTACATTGTATGGCAAAGGGATTTTGCAGATATAATTAAATTAACCTTGAAATAGGGAGATTATCCAGGCTGGCTAATCTAATCAATGGGCCTTTAAAGTCTGGGTCTAGAGGTCAGAGGTCAGTGAACGAGGAAGTCAGAGAGATCCAAAACATGTTAGTGATTGAATGAGGAAGAAGTTCTTCGTTGCTGACTTTGAAGATGGTGAGAGTCACAGTCAAAGAAATAAAGTCCTCAGTCCAACAACTTCATAATTAGTGGTACCTGCAGATATGAGCTAACAATATTTTTAAATGCATTTACACTATGTGGTAAACAGATTCACATTGTCTCTGCCTAGTCTTCTCTTTCGCTTTGTCCCTGCATGCTATTATGTCTGTCTAGACTGAGGGACACAACCACGAGGGCTTTGTGCAGCGTTCTCTCCTCTCCTGGAAGGCTATGGCTCTCTAGAGCCAGACAGCACTGCTGACGGTGGCTGAGTACAGGCACCTGATGGTATTAGAAGCCACAGGCCCCTAATTCATTAAGGCTCTAACCTTCACCTACCCCAAAGTTCTAGAGCCCTCCTTATAGCTTCCTGTCAGTTTTATACAGAGTATTACCTATACACCTTGCTCTTCCTTGGGCCCTAAGGCCAGGGTTTCTAATATCTTCACCACGTATCTGGTAAATCTTCTTTCTGAAGTTCCATTACTGCATCCCCCATTGCATGGCAAGAAGTTACCAGATGACCGGCCCAAAGCCTCACATGCAAATCTGGGGCTAAACAGTGACTGGATGATATTTTGTCTAGATCAGCCATGGGTATTGGCAAATGTGACAAGGATATTATTTCTAAACGTTCCACACTACAGAGACACACTAGAACTTACTTCCCATGTTAAAAGACAATGTGGAGGACTGTTGTCACATCTCAGGCCAAGCATTAATCCCTCCAGGATTACAAGCTGGCTCCCCAAGGTTGCCAAGCTATCGCTTAGACAAATTCTTTAATCTCTGTTATACCTAAATTATTGCAGGTCCCCACAATTTGCACCTGGCTGCTATACCTTATGAAGACTAGAATTATCTATAAGTCAGAGTCTAAAGTAAGCCTTCTAAATCAATTCACATCTGTCTCACATACTTTTTGGTTTACAACTGGTAACCGTGAAGGGATTCTGAGTGGAGAGTGCCCCGACGTTTGACAAATCTCCAATTGGTGCTTGGTACCAGCTTGAGCTACCTTTATTGCTCAAACCAATAGGACAATTTGCTGAGGCCTCAGAGATCCCTGCCTCCAGAGAATCCCTGATTTCCCAAAATTTGGTTGAGATCTAAGGCTTATTTCGCTGTACAACTCATTTTCTGGAGTTTACCTGCTTCCAACAATGAAGGCAGGTTTTCCTGCTTCCATGATGGTGGAGAGCAGGCAGTTCCTTTCTGGCGTTTCAGCTCACTTCTCTTTTTTCTTTTGCCCGCATCCCCCCCCCCTCAGCTCACTTCTAACAGGGAAGGAGACTTTGAGCCATTCCTGCTTCTAGGATGGCACAGAGCAGTCTTCGGCCTGGTCCCCCATTCCTAGGTAAATAACCGAATCTGTGTTTTGTCTCTGGAAATTCTCCTAAATGACTCAAGTTAAGATTAAAAACCAACTGATCATAATCTCCCCTTCCCACTAGAGAGCTCATTAATTTTCTTAACTTTGTGGTCTGGTTTTTTTTTGTTTCCGTCTTCTTTTGCATTGGGTTTGACCAGTTCTATCTGACTTGATCAAATCCAAAAAAATGTTCCAAATTATGGCGAACAAGTCCTCTGAATTGGATAATTCCGTGAAAAAAAAATTAATTAAAAATAAAAATTCCACAGCTAAAGTGTAGAAACTGGGTGGTTAAAAAAAAGATTAAAAAAATAATAAAATTAAAATTAAAAAAGAGGGAGAGTTGGGGAAAAAAAAGCAGCCATCAAGAAAATAAAGGTTTTGAGTACCTAAGGGTCTTTATTTATACAAGGCCACTTTTGCTAGCCAGACCAAACTAAAAGACCAATGGCTGTCACCTCGCACCCCAGGCTAGAGTTCAGTAGCTAAGGTTCTGCCCCTTTTTTCACCATGACAACCTGGGTTTGGTTCCTAAATCAATTTCTTTCCAACTGATATTTGGGTTGCTTTTGAAATACCAGCTATTTGTCCCAGTTGAAATATAGTAATGAGAGTTAAAAGGATTTTTAATATGTATATTTCAATATTTGTGTATATATATATATTAAAAATATAATATGCACACATATTTATATATGTTGATATATATTAAAATATATATTTATTTGAAAGTCATTAATACTTTTTTTTCTTCTGGACCTTGTTGTTTGAGAAAAAGTCCTTTTTCTTCTCAGCTGACTGAATTCTGTTTCTCCATTTTACTTCTGTCTGTCTCTCCTTTCCCTTGCCACCCTCTGCTGCATGAGGGACCTGAAATCGTTTCTAACAGCCTGGGATTTCTTAATGAAAGTGGAGGGATTGCCAGACTTTTTTTTGTGTGTAGAAACCTCTGTTTTTTTCTTACGGAATCCCAAGAGTGTAAACAGAAAAGTTCCTCTCAGATCTAAAACTGCTTGCTTTTGTATTGTGCTACCTATTTTTTTATTTTTTTTATTTTATTTTTACTAAGTATCGACTAAAATAGTTATTACAACAGAGAATACTCCTGGGTATTTAAGATAAGAAAGGGTGTAGTTTAGACACTTAGAGAAATGTCTTTGTAACAAAATGCACTATAAAATAATTATGTGGCCTAGCCCGGGATAATTCTGTCTTTTGAAGACCTAGGATTCAGTGTGGGCTCTGCTGAGAGCTCAGGTCCAATTAAAAGATAGAGACTAAATTTAGAACTGTCTAAATAAAATTGGTCTACTTATACAACCCTAGGATAGATTTCTGTAATGTTAGGTTTGATTTGGCATCTGCTTTTAATCTCCCTCTAGTACAAAAGACTCTTTCTCAGTATACCTTGATGTCTAAATTTTGCTATCTGATGTTTCACCTAAGAGTTGTTCCTTTAATATACAAATTAGGACTCTCTAGCTGACAACTGCCTAGAGCAACGAAACAGGTGATCAAAAAATTGGAAGTCTAAAATAGAAGGAAAAAGAAGAAGTTCTGAATGTGTAAGCTCTACTTCTGTCAGCATGTCTAATACATTATAGAATTATGTGTCGTATATATGTTGCACTACTAAAAATATATTTTAAAAACTCGATTTAATTGACTTAAAGGGAAAAACAAGCACTTAAATACACTAAGAAAAAATAGACTTGAAGACAAATGCTTTTACAAGTTCATGTGACGTAAGTAAATCTTTAGTAAATAAACTGGTTTTAAAATTATTGGTAAAATAGAATTAGAAATGGCTTCAGAATTGACAACATACCTTTTCATTTAAATTTACTGGTGGACTGGTTTTATATTTATCTCTGCCATGTAGTATAAGGTGTCAAAATTTGAAGTGAGGGTTATAAAGCTATGAATGTGGCCCAAAGGAGAATTATCTTTGTTTGTGTAATTTTTGATAAATAAGACAATTAATGTTGTTTGTTTAATGAAAATAGCTAAGTCTTCAGTTATTGGCCAAACGAACAACCATTTATCTAATCTTAAGGGTTTTTTTTTTGTTTGTTTGGTTTGGTTTGGTTTTGTATTGTAAAGGCAGGGTTTTGAAGGGGTGGTCTTGAATTCCTGGGCTCAAGGGAGCCACCCACCTCAGCCTCTCAAAGTGCTGGCGTTATGAGGTATGAGTCACCATGCCCAGAGTAACCTTAAGGTTCTTACTTAGGAAAATCTGAAATTCACAGATAATAAAAATGGTTAATGGGAAATAACTTTAAATGATAACTATCAGCCGCATGGTGGCTCACACTTGTAATCCCAGCACTTTGGGAGGTTGAGGCAGGCGGATCATGAGGTCAGGAGTTCAAGACCAGCCTGGTCAACATGGTGAAACCCCTTTTCTACTAAATATACAAAAATTGGTCAGGCATGGTGGTGGGCACCTGTAATCTCAGCTACTTGAAGGTTGAGGCAAGAGAATAGCTTGAACCCAGGAGGCAGAGGTTGCAGTGAGCCAGGACCGAACTATTGCACTCCAGCCTGGGGAACAGAGTGAGACTCCGACTCAAAAAAAAATAAAAAAAAGAAAAAGAAAAAGAAAACGTACAAAAGCTAAAATAATTCATCAACCCTCGCTGCAAGAAATCTTAAAAGAGTCCTCCAGGCGAAGCAAAAGGATACCAGATAAAAATGTGGACCGATACAAAGAAGTGAATGTTGGAAATGGCATTTACAAAGCATGTACTACACGTTTTCTTATTTAAATTAGATTAGATCAGATTAGAATAAATTAAATTAAATTAGAATTTAAATATTCTAAAAAATATTTGACGTAATATATAAAAGTAATAATAATGAATTACAAACTTATAACGGGGTAAAATTAAAATACACGATAACACTAAGATAAAGGTCAGAAAGGGAAGTGTCATGTCACTTGAAAGCTGACTGTGGTGAATTAAAGGTGTATCCCAGAAACCCTAAAGCAGTCATCGACATAAGGAAAGAGTTATAGCTAATAAAGCAACAAAGGAAAAAAAATGGAATGAAATAAAAGCCATGTGATCACTATGCTGGAACAACTGCTCTCCAGGCCTCTCCCCTAGAGAGCACACAGTGGCCAGTGAGAAGTGAACAAGAACGATGACTGCAGCATTGTTTGTAATTATAAAATAATAGAACCAACTAATTTTAAAGATATATGAAAAGCGTTTTATTTCTTTAACAAACAGACAAGTGAACAAACAAACAATGGGAGCGAGTCCTTTGCCAAAGGGAACGCTGAGGGGCATGATGAGGCCGCTTCTCCAAAGATTTCGGGGTTCCCAGACGCCTAGTTTTCGCCTAGTTGTTCTGGAAGATCTTATTCTTGAGGAGCAATAGGTCCTCGCGTTTGGGGGTTCTTTCAGGTTCTCTCTCCATTTCCTCATTCTGCTACGATTAAAACAAAACAAAAACAAAAAATCCCCCCCAAAACCAAAAAACCAATTCTCACTTCCAGAAGATCCCGCCTGTGCCTCCGCAGGAGGCTTTTAGGAGGTCTGGATGTCTGGTCCACCGCTCCCCGCTTCTTTTTCTGCTTCTGTTTTTCCCTTCCCCGGCTCCCGCCCTCCCGCCACGACCCCACTACGCCCAGCAGAGCCCCCGCGGCTCCACGGCGCAGAGGGTGCATCGGAGGCCCTGCCTGTTGCCGCCCGCCGGGTGCCGAGAAATCAATCTAAATAAACCCTTTGTGAAAATAACTTCCCCATGGAAAAATCCCTCATGATTTCCATTCTCAAGGCTCTTCAAAGAGCTAAAAGCTAAAGGCGACGATGGATTCATTCGACAAGTCCTAGTCGTGCGCCCCTGCTGAGTGCCAGACCCTGCTCCCCGCGAGGGGATCCACGAGCGACCTTCACCCCCATCCCTGCCCTGGTGCAGCCCCCGTTCCGGACACGGATCCAAAGATAGCAGCGGAAGCTCCGCAGCGCCCCGAAAGCGACTGGGCAGGGTGGGCACAGGATCCGTCACCGGGTGAAGGCGGCGCAAAGAATGGGAAGAGCCATGCCGGGAGCCCGCCCGGCGTTCAGCTTCCCTTGGGCCTCTAGGGGCATCAGGCGCGTCGAACCAGGGAGATTCCGGGAGCTTCTGAAACAGGCGAGGGGCAGGGTGGGCGAAGGTTATTCATCTGTCCTCTGGCTCCAGGATCTCCCAACGCGCGGGTGTCCAACGTGACCGCTCTAATCTCTCCGGTTTTCCAAGGCCTTGCTCAGTCGTCCTGCCGAGGGGCTCTGAGGATGGACTAGACCGATGAAGTTTAGTGAGTGCGCCCTACCTATAGTGCCCAGTAGAGACAGCAGCACCTGTCTCTGTGGCGCAATCGGTTAGCGCGTTCGGCTGTTAACCGAAAGGTTGGTGGTTCGAGCCCACCCAGGGACGCTAGCTTGGAACTTTTAAAGCATTCACGAATTGTCAATCACTAGATGAGTGGGGAAGATTTTATCTTTCCGAAGTCCTAAGCCACTAATTTATGACTGATTCATGTCAAAGCCCAGCCCACCTCCCCGACCAGATTCTTAACCAGATAGCTTCTGAAATGCCAGACTTAACACCTGTGCAACTCAGGAATCCTGAAACAGAGAGCTAGGAACCCACTTCTGGTGTCATAAAATTCTAATTCAGTCCGTTATTCACTTAAACGAGTAATTTATGTGCCTCTAGATTTTCATTTTTTAGCAATAGGAGGCCAGTAGTATCCCCAGGATGTGTCTGGATTTGATATTTCTGTAGTGTAGAGACCTGGATGTGCCAATGAGACATTATACAGTTTATATAATGCTTCTCATTTGAGTACATTCTGCAAATGTCTCTTTCACGGGAGCAGTACCAAATAATATTACAATATGACTATCTATAAGAGGAAAAAATGTGCAGATGTGCAATTGAGCTTTGTGCCTCGCCATGGGACCCATGTTCACACTGATAGAGCAATCGCTCTATCAATTATAGGTGCCTGTAATCCCAGCTACTCGGGAGGCTGAGGAAGGAGAATTGTTTGAATCTGGGAGATGGGGGCTTCAGTGAGCCGAGATTACACCACTACACTCCAGCCTGGGCAACAGAGCGAGACTCCATCTCAAAAAAAAAAAAAAACAGTTTTTTAAGATAAGGTTAGTTTCAGTTTCAGGATTACAAAGAACGCTGCAGTCACCGTTCTCGTACAACTGTCTGTGGTCATTGTGGTCACGTCTTCACCGCAGGTATTTCTATAGTGCAGAGAACTGGATGCGCCATTGCTGCATTATAGTGTTTATCTCATGCTTCTAATGTGAGGACGCTCTGAGAATGTATCTCTCACGGGGAGCGGTACCAAATAATATTCCAATATGAATATTTATAACAGGAAAAATGTGCGTATGTGCAATTAAGCTTCGTGCCTCTCCACGGGACCCATGTTCATAAAATGGTGGCATGAGCAATGATCCGAGAGTGGCATTTGTGGCCTTCTGACATCAAAAGCTGAAGCAGAGGACATGAAAACCCTCACTGTACATCCTCTGTAGGCTGGCTGGAATCATTCCTAGGCCGGTGGTCTCTTATCAGGAGGGAATGCTGGTTGCTTGTTTTATCAAACCACAAAAGGGAGGGAAAGCATCAGGCTGTTAGTTGGTAACAGTGGCGAAGCAGGTCTTTCCAAAGGGCTGGTTTGTTAACCCTTAGGAGAAACAAGCCTAATTGTTACCAGATGGTGCCATGCAGTTCCACGTTCTTGGTGTCCCAAACAAAGAACCGCATGTGACACACACAAAGCAGCAAAGCAAAGCAAAATTGATTAAGCACAGTGACACTCTCAGAGAGGGGGAGAGTGGCCTGACCTCTGGGAGATGAGATGAGTAATAGTTTGGTGTACATCGAGACTTTTTATGTGTGGTTTTTTTCTTCTCTTCGCAAGGATGGCTCATCTTTAGCCAGTGTTTGCCTTTTGACTGACAGGTAGATTGCTTAGTTACTTTGGCCCTTGTGTGCTTGCACGTTGCCTCCATCCCATAATTTTAAGTACATGCATGTATGCAGTCCATATGTATGAGCTTTAATGAGCTGATTATCATATGGGGTCATGTAAGGATACCTTTTCTCTCTAATGAACATGCCTGTCTCTGAGGAGCTGCCCCTTTACTGGTTTGGATCTTGCCAGCCCTGGGGTCTTTGCTTGCTTTTTTTTGTTTGTTTTTTGAGACAGAGTCTTGCTCTGTCATCCCGTCTGGAGTGCACTGATGCTATCTCGGCTCACTGCAACTTCCGCCTCCCAGGTTCAAGCAATTCTGTCTCAGCCTCCTGAGTAGCTGGGAGTACAGGCATGTACCACTACACTCGGCTAATTTTTTTGTGTTTTTAGTAGACATGAGGTTTCACCATGTTGGCCAGGCTGGTTTTGAACTCCTGACCTCAGGGGATTCGCCTGCCTCCATTTCCCAAAGTGCTGGGATTACAGGTGTGA
The DNA here is from genome assembly GCA_036589455.1 of Ateles fusciceps. Lineage (NCBI taxonomy): Eukaryota > Metazoa > Chordata > Mammalia > Primates > Atelidae > Ateles > Ateles fusciceps. The sequence goes on along the minus strand of JAZHEH010000543.1, from coordinate 920 downwards.
GCCGCTGGGCCGGGCCTTGCTTGCTTTTTAAATCTTACTTTTCGCTTCGGCTGCTCAACTCCTGCCTCTTATCTTGCTTCTTGCCCACCCGCCCCTTCACCTTGCTTGTTGCTGCTTTTACTCATTCTGCCTTTTATCCAACTTCCAATTCCCTCTGCTGTTCTCCTGCCTCATAATGGCAGTTAGTGAGGGAGGGGTTTTAAGGGGGCATGTGCGATGTGCAACCTCCGATCCTGTCACAGCCAGAAACTCAGTGTTCAAGGTTTCTCTGCGGTCCTGTCAACCAAGAGGGAGTCCGGTTGAAGGGCTTAAAGCTTATTTTTGTTTCTCAATCCTGACAAGAGAAGGCTGGATTAATGCAGATTCTCTGTAGGTGTAAATTTCCCCTACAAAAGAATTTTTGCTGGGAGCTTGGCTCACGCCTGTAATCCCATCATTTTGGGAGGCCAAGGTGGGTGGATCACCTGAGGTCGGGAGTTTGAGACCAGCCTGACCAACCCATGTCCCTACTAAAAATACAAAACTAGCTCGGCATGGTGGCACATGCCTGTCATCCCAGCTACTCAGAAGGCTGAGGCAGGAGAATCGCTTGAACCTGGGAGGCGGAGGTTGCAGTGAGCCGAGATTGCACCATTGCACTCCAGCCTGGGCAACAAGAGTGAAACTCCGTCACACACAGACAGACAAACACACACACACACACACACACACACACACACACACAAAGACACCTTTGCAGGGTTCCTTCTGTTTGCTGGCTCTCTGACAGCCACCTTGAAATATGCCAAAGAAATATATTCTGGGGTAAAATATGTTTATTTTCTTCGTCTATCTACAGCCTTACCATGCTGACAGCTCCAATCCAAGCATACCTGAAGCCTTTCTTTGTAAAAAGCTTTCCCGCTCTTCTGGTTGCCTTC
>JAZHEH010000542.1:0-105657 GCA_036589455.1 Ateles fusciceps | reverse complement strand
TGGTGTACGCTCCTACTTGGTTCAGTTAGTTGTTGAGGGGGGGCGGCGAATCGCTCTGAGGATGGCGCAGAGAGCAGACCTATGAAGCCTAAGTTCCAGGAGGGTGAGCAGAGTGCTGTGTTTCATCAGCATCTTCTGTATGAAGCAGAGTGTGGGAAAGATTGCCATAAAGGACAGAACAAGTGAAATATCTCATACGTTACAGTGGTTGGAATAAAATTGGGGTGGCTGCTGGTTGCGGAGAGCACGAGTACTCAAATATGAACACTGATTTGCAGAAACAGCGAGACTCAAAGAGCCAATCAGGAGCAAATCTCATGCAGGGAAATAAAGGAGCTGCCCAGGAAAGAGACATATCATATCAACAGAAGTGTTGAAGATGAAAACAAAGAAAGACAAACAGAAAGCACCTGGAAATGGAGATGGTGGCAGTGCCAGAGACCCCTAGCCTCCTTGGAAGAAGAAGGACCGGGTAGATCCTGCTGTGTTGAAAATGGAGGAAACATTCAGTGACAGGAGTTGAAATTAAAGAAGTAAAGGTTGGCTGAAGAACTGGACCCATGGCTTGTTGATCAACTAGGACCTTAATTACCAGGAAGAAGCAGCTGTTTTATCTTCCTGCCAGGAGAATATCATCCATTACTAAGGGTGTGCAGATTACAGAGATCTTCATGGAAGACACAGATGATGAGGAGTATGCGGTTGATCGGAGTTGTGGCGGGATAGAAAGAATCTCAGTGTAATCTTGGGTACCCCTCTCTTCTCATTCAGAGACCAGCAGTATACTAAAACTCTTGGGATAAAGACCATGATGCACCCATGTCCCAGGTGTGTGGAGAGCGCCACATCTACTGAGATCTGTACGAAATTGGAGCAATATTGAGCCTATACACCTCTGGATGGGAGAGCCTTGCTTTCTGCTGAATTATCTTCACGATTTCCTAGAAGTACCTTGGCAAAGAATTGTGTGCAACTTTGTTTAGTGTCCCATATGATTATGAAGTAGCCCCTCCTGAGTACCATCGGAAAGCAGTGTGAGAGGCACCTATCACTCCTTATGCTTCGTCTCTGTAAACACATTGTTTCTTAGTATTGTCTTGTCAAACGATGTGCTTTGAAGTGTAGTATATGCGACAATATTGATGTTCTTGTTTATCTATTTGATTTTGAACAAGATAAAAGGGGTGATGGCTAGCTTCTTTTTCTTCTTTTCATTTTAAAGTTGCTTGCCATATGTATTGGATGATGGACAACAAGGGATGATATGCTCTAAGTGTTTATTGCCTAAGTTGACAAGCTGCTTTAAAATGCTGCATGATTCTATTACCTTGACACTACGCACTTTTATGATACGTGTTAATACTATTTGACAAGATGCTCTGATTCCTAGTGCCAAGGGTTCGGTTTTAGATCCTGTATATAACTGAACACACTCATCCATTTATGTCTCCTTTTTTTTTTAGATGGTGGTTTTCCGAGCCAGTCTTTGCCAAGTCGTCCATGTTGTTACTTCCGCATTTTATCTTAGCTCAAATTGTTGAAGAATAGTCCCAAACCTCATGGTTTTTGTATTTGTGGCTAATGCACGTTTTGACATGATACATGCAATGCATTATATAATCATCTCTTGGAAGATTCGATCTTTTAGGAATTGTTTTTCAGATCTTCAATAGATCTTTTCTTTAAATTTCAGAGAGAAGGGCATAGAATGAAGTCTCCCACTTGTTGTGTGTGGGAGTCCAAGATGCTCTTTGTAAAATGTAACACAAGAAGTTGCCTATGCTATGGGTGCTGCCTTTCTGGGTGCACATAGACTTAGGATTGTTAACTCTTTGATTATGTTGATCCTCTACCATTATTCAATGTAGCTTCTTTTCGCTTCTGGCTTCTATTACTTTAAAGTATCTTTTTTTTACATTGAAAACTTTTATTGTGGGTGTACCCTTTCAAGTCAACAATTTTGTTCATGGCCTTTATTGTAATAAGAGATGTGCAGAAGATGTGTGTGCTGTGTTTGTAAGTAGGTTTATCTAAAGCATTATTTGCCGTAATTATTAATTAGTAACAATGTAAATGCTGAGTAATTATTAAGAAAATTATGGTACATTCATATTCTAGAATAATATGCAACTACCTCTTTTTTTGCTCTCCATTTGGTTGGCAGTTTTCCTTCATCGCCTTTGTTTAGAGTCTCTCTATGTCCTTGCATGTGAGATAGGACTGGATGCAGCTTACGAATGGGTTTTTTGGAATAGCTGATACTGGTTGTTCCTTTCTGTATATAGTGCTTCTTTCAGCAAGCTCTTATGGGAAGCAGGCCTGGTGATAATGGAATCTCTGAGTACTTGCTTGTTCGTAAGAAAAGTTTATTTTTCCTTCACTTATGAAGCTGAGTTTTGGCTGGATATGAAATTATAGGTTGAAAGCTATTTTCTTTAAGGATGTTGAATATGGCGCCCCACTCTCTTCTGGCTTGTAGAGTTTGTGCCTGAGAGACGTGCTATGAGTGTGATAGGCTACCCTTGTGGGTAACCTGACCTTCTCTCTTGGCTGTCCTTAGTATTTTCTCCTTTGTTTGCAGACCCTGGTGAATCTAATGGTTATGTGCCTTGAGGTCTACTCTTTTTGAGGAATATCTCTGTGGCTGTCTATACTATATTATCTGGAGTTGAGAATTGTCCTGACTTGCTAGGTTGGGAAAGTTCTCCTGGATAATATCCTGGAGTATTTTTGCAGCTTGGATTCTCATTCTCTTGTCACATTCAGGTACACCTATCAAACGTAGATTAGGTCTTTTCACATAGTCCCATATTTCTTGGAGACTTTGCTCATTCCTTTTTGCCCTTTTTTCTTAATCTTGTCTTCTCATTTTATTTCATTAAGTTGGTCTTCGACCTCTGAAATCCTTTCTTCTGCTTGATCGATTCGACTGTTAAAACTTGTGCATACTTCGTGAAGTTCTCGTATTGTGTTTTTCAGCTCCATTAATTCACTTATATTCCTTTCTAAATTGTCCATTCTAGTTAACATTTCGTCAAACCTTTTTTCAAGGTTCTTAGTTTCCTTGCACTGGGCTAGAACATGTTCTTTTGGCTCACAGAAGTCTCCCCTTCATTATCCACCTTCTCAAGCCTGATTCTATTGATTCCTCACATTCATTCTCGATCAGGCCTTGTTCAATTGGTGATGAGGAACTGCAAAACAAAACAAAACAAAACAAAACAAAACAAAACAAAACAAAAAAAACGTTGGAGAGATCCAAGATGGCTGATTAGTAGTAGCTCAGGATTGTAGCTCCCACTGAAAGCGTAGAGAGTGAGTGGACGCCACATTTTCAGACGAATTTTTATTGCCCACGGACCAAGAGATTCCTGGCGGAGGAGCCCCATGGGTTGCCAGCGCAACTCTTTGGCCAGCGTGGCCATTTTGCAGGCGCCCCCGGCGTGGCGGTTCTCAGTCCAGAGTATATGGGACTGAGTGCCCTTTTAGCTTGGCGTTGGAGCTCTGGGAAGGCAGAGTCTCCCATTCAGCTGATTGAAAAGCGGACTGAAGTGCAGAACCAGACCGGGAGACTCCCAGGCAGAAAAGCGCCAGGAATCTTAACGCCGCTGTTTCAGCCGGCGTAGTGGGTTGCCGCAGGGGAAGGCTGGTCCCCACCTCCACAAAAAAAAAAAAAGCAGTTGGAACTGCTGAGGATTGAGAATTTCACAGCAAGTACAGCTGAACCCGGGAAGGTCCAGCTTTGTTGGGGAGGGGCGTCCGCCAAAGGAAAACTAAGAAACAGAAAAAACTTTACCACCAATAAGCTGGACGTCCACTCAGAGACCTAATCTGAAAGTCAGCAATTCACACAGACAACAGGTGGATAAATCCACAAAGATGGGAAGAAACCAGCGCAAAAAGGCTGAAAACACCCGAAATCTAGAATGCCACATTTTCTTTATCCAGTCTATCATTGATGGACATTTGGGTTGGTTCCAAGTCTTTGCTATTGTAAAGAGTGCCGCAATGAACATACATGTGCATGTGTCTTTATAATAGAATGATTTATAATCCTTTGGGTATATACCCAGTTATGTGATTGCTGGGTCAAATGGTATTTCTATTTCTAGATCCTTGAGGAATTGCCACATTGTCTTCTGCAATATGGTTGAACTAATTTACACTCCCACCAACAGTGTAAAGCGTTCCTATTTCTCTACATCCTGTCCAGCATCTGTTGTCTCCAGATTTTTAAATGATTGCCATTCTAACTGGTGTGAGATGGTATCTCAATATGGTTTTGATTTGCATTTCTCTTAATGACCGGTGATGTTGAGCATTTTTTTTTGTATGTTTGTTGGCTGCATAAATGTCTTCTTTTGAAAAGTGTCTGTTCATATCCATTGCCCACTTTTTGATTGGGTTGTTTTTTTTTTTCTTGTAAATTTGTTTAAGTTCTTTGTAGATACCCAATATTAGCCCTTTGGCAGATGGGTAGATCGCAAAATTTTTTTCCCATTCTGTTGGTTGCCGGTTAACTGTAATGATAGTTTCTTTTGCTATGAAGAAACTCTTTCGTTTAATTGGATCCCATTTGTCTCTTTTCGGTTTTTTTTTTTTTTTTTTTTGCCATTGCTTTTGGTGTTTTAGTCATGAAGTCTTGCCTGTGCCTATGTCCTGAATGGTATTGCCTAAGTTTTCTTCTACAGTTTTTATTGTTTTAGGTCTTATGTTTATGTCTTTAATCCATCTGGAGTCAATTTTTGTATAAGGTGTAAGAATGGGTCCAGTTTCAGCTTTTCTGCACATGGCTAGCCAGCTTTCCCAACACCTTTTATTTAACAGGGGGAATCCTTTCCCCATTGCTTGTTTTTGTCAGGTTTGTCAAATATCAGATGCTTGTAGATGTGTGGCATTACTTCCAAGACCTCTGTTCTGTTTCATTGGTCTATATCTCTGTTTTGGTACCAGTACCATGCTGTTTTGATTACTATAGCCTTGTAGTATAATTTGAAATCAGGTAGCATGATGCCTCCAGCTTTTTTGTTGTTTAGGATTGTCTTGGCTATGTCAGTTCTTTTTGAGTTCCATATGAAGTTTAAGGTGGTTTTTTCCAGTTCTTTGAAGAAGGTCAGTGGTAGCTTGATGGGGATAGCATGGAATCTAGAAATTACTTTGGGCAGTATGGCCAGTTTCATCATATTGATTCTTCCTAACCATGAGCATGGAATGTTTTTCCGTCTGTTTGTGTCCTCTCTTGTTTTCCTTGAAAAATGGTTTGTAGTTCTCTGAAGAGGTCCTTCACATCCCCTTGTTAGTTGTATTCCTAGGTATTTTATTCTCTTTTTAGCAATTGTGAATGGGAATTTGCTCATGGTTTTGCTCTCTGTTTGTCTGCTTTTGGTGTATAGGAATGCTTGTGATTTTTGCATATTGATTGTGTATCCTGAGACTTGCTGAAGTTGCTTATCAGCTTAAGGAGGCTTTGGGCTGAGATGATGGGGTCTTCTAGATACAATCGTGTTGTCTGCAAAATAGAGACAATTTGACTTCCCCTTTTCCTAATTGAATACCCTTTATTTCTTGTTCTTGCCTGATTGCTGTGGTCAGAACTTCCAATAGTATGTTGAATAGGAGTGCTGAGAGATGGCACCCTTGTCTATGTGCCAGTTTTCAAAGGGAATGCTTTCAGTTTTTTTCCCATTCATTACTGATATTGGCTGTAGGTTTGTCATAAATAGCTTTTATTATTTTGATACACATTCGCTCAATACCTAGTTTATTGAGAGTTTTTAGCATAAAGGGAATGTCGTACTTTTGTCGAAGGCCTTCTCTGCGGTCTATTGAGATAATCATGTGGTTTTTGTCTTTGGTTCTGTTTATGTGATGGATTACATTTTATAGGTTTGCTTATGTTGTTGATCTGTCTAATATTGACAGTGGAGTGTTTAAGTCCCACTATTATTTTTGTGGGAGTCTAAGTTTCTTTGTAGGTCATTAAGAACTTGCTTTATGTATCTGGGTGCTCCTGTATTGGGTGCATATATATTTCAGGATTGTTAACTCTTCTTGTTGCATTGATGCCTTTACCGTTATGTAATGCCCTTCTTTGTCTCTTTTGATCTTTGTTGGTTTGAAGTCTGTTTTATCAGAGACTAGGATTGCAACCCCTGCTATTTTTTGCTCTCCATTTGCTTGGTAAAATCTTCCTCCATCCCTTTATTTTGAGCCTATGTGTGTCTTTGCATGTAAGATGGGTCTCCTGAGATATAGTACACCGATGGGTCTTGACCCTTTATCCAGTTTGCCAGTCTGTCTTTTGATTCGGGCATTTGGCCCATTTATATTTAAGGTTAATATTGTTATGTGGTCAATTTGTCCTCGCCCGTTTTGATACTAGCTTGTTGATTTGCCCATTAGTTGATGCAGTTTCTTTGTTGTGTCAATGGTCTTTACCATTTGGTATGTTTTTGTAGTGGCTGGCACTGGTTGTTCCTTTCCATGTTTAATGCTTTCTTCAGTAGCTCTTGTAAGGCAGGCCTGGTGGTGATGAAATCTCTCAGCATTTGCTTCTCTGTAAAGGATTTTATTTCTCCTTCACTTATGATGCTTAGTTTTCGGCTGGATATGAAATTCTGGGTTGAAAGCTCTTTTCTTTAAGGATGTTGAGTATTGGCCCCCACTCTCTTCTGGCTTGTAGGGTTTCTGCCGAGAGATCCACTGTGAGTCTGATGGGCTTCCCTTCGTGGGTAACCTGACCTTTCTCTCTGGCTTCCCTTAGCATTTTTCCTTCGTTTCAACCCTGGTGAATCTGACAATTATGTGCCTTGGGGGTTGCTCTTCTTGGGGAATATCTTTGTGGTATTCTCTGTATTCCTGAATTTGAATGTTGGCCTGCCATGCTAGGTTGGAAAAGTTCTCCCTGAATAGTATCTGAAGAGTGTTTTCCAACTTTTGTTTCATTCTCCCCATCACATTCCAGGTACACCGATCAATCATAGATTTGGTCTTTTCACATAATCCCATATTTCTTGGAGGCTTCATTCATTTCTTTCACTCCTTTTACTCTAATCTTGCCTTCTCATTTTATTTCATTGAATTGATCTTCAGTCTCTGATATCCTTTCTTTTGGCTATTGAAACTTATGTATGCTTTGTGAAGTTCTTGTGCTGTGTTTTTCAGCTTCATCAAGTCGTTTATGCATCCCAGATATTTTGGAACATTGTATCTTTGTTTTCATTAGTTTGAAAGAACTTCTTGATATCTGCCTTGATTTTATTATTTACATGTAAGTCATTCAGGAGAAGGTTATTCAATTTCCATGTAATTGTGTGGCTTTGAGTGAATTTCTTAGTGTTGATTTCTAATTTGATTGTGCTGTGGTTTGAGAGACTGTTATGGTTTCAATTCTTTTGCATTTGACGAGGAGTGTTTTACTTTTGATTATGTGATCAATTTTAGAGTAAGTGCCATGTATCTATGAGAAGAATGTATATTTTGTTGTTTTGAGGTGGAGATTTCTGTAGATATCTATAAGGTTCAATTGATCCAGAGCTGAGTTCAGGTCCTGAACATCTTTTTAAATTTTCTGTCTCAATGATATGTCTAATACTGTCAGTTGGGTATTAAAGCTTCCCATTATTATTGTATGGGAGTTTAAGTCTCTTTTGAAGGTCTCTAAGAACTTGACTTTTGAATCTGGGGTGTCCCTGTGTTAGGTGAGTATATATTTAAGAATAGTTACCTCTTTCTTGTGGAATTGAACCCTTTACCATTATGTAATGCCCTTCTTTGTCTTTTTTGACCTTTGTTGGTTTAAAGTCTTTTTGTCTGAAATTAGGATTGTAACCCCTGCTTTTTTTTTCTTTTCCATTTGATTGTTAGATTTTTCTCTATTCCTTTATTTTGAGCATCTGGGTGTCATTCCATGGGAGATGAGTCTCTTGAAACAGCCTACCATTGGGTCTTGATTCTTTATCCAGCTTGGTACTCTGTGCCTGTTAATTGGGGCATTTAGCCTGTTTGCGTTCATGGTTGATATGTGTGGATTTGATCCTGTCATTGTGCTGATAACTGGTTGTTATGCAGAGTTGTTTTCCTGGTTCCTTTATAGTGTCACTGGTCTGCATACTTAAATGTGTTTTTATTGTGGCTGGTAAGTCTTTCTTCCCATATTTAGTGCTTCTTTCAGGAACTCTTTTAAGGGATGGCTGGTGGTAATGAATTCCCTCAGCATTTGCTTCTCTGAAAAGGATCTTATTTTTCTTTCACTTATGAAGCTTAGTTTGGTCAAGTATAGAATCCTTGGTTGGAATTTCTTTTCTTTAATAATTTTGAATGTAGGGTCCCAATCTCTTCTGGCTTGTACAATTTCTGCTGAGAGGCCTGCTGTTAATCTCATGGCTTCCTTTTGTAGGTAAGCTGTCCTTTCTGTCAAGCTGCCTTTACATTTTTTCTTTCATTTTGTCCATGCAAGTGAGGAGGCTATGAAGTTTAAGTTCATTAAGTAATGGTGGACTACAGCAAGCCCCTATCCACTTAAATTTTCAGAAAGTTTGCAAGCTTGTTGATTTCAAACTTGTTGATATTTTCCTATCTTTGCCTATTTTATTTTCTACTCTTTGAAATTGTCATTTTATTCATTTTCCTATCTACTGAGATCTCAAAAATCCTCCAGCTCTACCAAAAACACATTTTTCACATGGGTGCTCCCTTACTTTTCTATTGTTAAATCTATATAACCCTTTTCTTTATATTCTAAAGACTGTCTCAACCAAAGCTACCTAATGACCAGAGGTGGATTTCCTATCAATAAGCTAATGCAGTATTGTGCTGGTAAATGTTTACAACTAGTTCTTGGACATAGGGAAAATGCACTGAGTTGTTACACTTGCTTATTTCTGTGGCTTGAATATTCTTAACATGGCTGATTTGAAGCTACCAACATGACATCAACAAGCTTGTGAACTTTCTGAAAACTTCAATGGATATCTGGCTGTAGTCTACCATTACTTAATGAACTTACACTTCATGGCTCCTCACTTGCATGGGTGTTTTCCAAGGCCTTGTGCTTAATTTTATGTTTTATGTTCTTTTGTTTTTAGTTTTTCAACCCTACTCCAATGGTATAAGCTTTACACTGCACAAAACCTGTATATGCCTTGGTAGTGACCTTTCAGCTCAGCTCCGAGAGCTAACTTGCAACTTTCCTCTGTGAATTTTTGTTTAAACTACTAGGAAAGGAAATATGATTGGTTTAGTTCATCTCTTTTAGGACTGATTCCTTTTTGCTAGGCCATGGGCTATGTCAGTTATAAGTCTATGACTGAACTACTCTGGTTAGGGTATCCATCTCTGGTCCAAATACTGTAGGTAGGAAGGGAAAACCTGCTTCATTGTCAACTAAACAGGGGCCGTGTGTGGGCCAGTTTTCCTTAAAAGAGTTTGTCAGTGGAGCATGCTTACTTAGAAATGTCAAACTCCTCAGTACCCTGGCTATCAACACAAAGGAGACCTTTAGATAATAAAGTACAATCTGTCTTATTTAATAGTTAAAAGCCCAAATTATCAGCTTTCCTTGTGAGTAAAACCATGAGAAATATCTTCTAACGTAGAGACTTAGTCACCTGTTTACTTCCTTATCTAATCTAGACTCCCTTAAGAGTTATTGAAATAAATAAGCAGATAATGATACAAGATTTATGGTGTTGATTAAAATTAACAAATGTTCACATGAGAATTCCAAGTGGAGTCAGTAGATATGTTAGCATCTGTATAAACTGAGTCTCACTGTAATTTGTATAACCTAACTCATGGAATGGGTCACCAGAAATGAAGACAGATGGTAAGTGATTAGCTTTGAAGATTCTTGTATGCCATTACCACTATGATGAGCTCTTCTCTGTGAGCCATGTTCACAAGAACATTCCCACTTTAAACATTTACAATTTATAATACACAAATTCCTCATCTGCTCCAAACTCTCTGAATCAGAATCTCTGAGGGAACGGCTCAGGAATCTGTCTTTTTAGCACAGCCCTGGCATATGCATTTTATTAGACAATAAATGCACACATAAATGCACATTGAAGTTTGAGAATCCCTACTCCAGACTACTTGGTATTGTTCATCATGGCATATCCAACCCTAGAACAGCTCCTGACATTGAACAGACACTCAATAAAGAAGGTTGAATGAATGAATGAATGAATGAATGTGTTCCCTACATCTTGAGTTGGGGAGATTATCCTGGATTATGTGAGTGGGCCCTATGTAATCATAAAAATTATTAGAGAGAGGGAGTCAGGAGAGTCTGAGTTACAGAGATGTGATGTTGGAAACAGAGCAGAGGGAGATGCGGGAGATCGAGAGAGAGCAGAAAAAGCAGGAGGAAGAGAAGAATAATAATGAGGGGGAGGATGAGGAGAAGAAGAAGGAAGAGGAAGGAGAAGAAGGAGAAATAGAAGAAGAGAAGAGGAGTTAAAAACACTGTGCTGCTGGAAGACGGAGGAAGAGGCTGTGAGCCAAGTAATGCAATTGGTTTCCAGAACCTGGAAAAGGCAAGGACACCTGTTCTCCCCTAGAACCTCCAGAAGGAGGAATGCAGCCCTGTTAATATCTTGATTTTAGAAATGTCTGACTTTTAGAACTATAAGATAATACATTTTTGTTGTTTTAAGTCACTAAAATTGTGTTAATTTACTACAGTGGCAATAGGAAACAAATACACTCTGTCCTAGGTAAGACTTTCATAGTCTAAGTCAAGTATGTAAAAATGTGATTATCCCTTTCTATTACTGTTGAAGAACCTATTTTGTTCAGTTTCAGAAACCTTAATATTCCAATTCAAGATACCTGTTAGTCAAATTGATGATTTAACTATTTTCAGGTAAAAACTCAGTAAAATGAAGGTTTTTGCTCTTCTCTATTTATGGGGTAGAATCTAAGCACTAAAATGAAAAGAAGTGTATTTTTTCCCATGATCATTCTCTGCTCTCTATGTGTGTCTGATGAGGGCAACCTAGCCCCTATTATATTTGGGCCATTGGTCTACTGAATTGCTTCCTACATATCCACAGTCCTAACAGACCTACATATTATGCTTCTTAACATGGAATTCACTGTCATCATTTCCCTTGTTAAAATATCAAGATGTTCTCTAGCCCACTACACTTCTCTTAACCATTTGTAGTCTCCTGAGGGCACAGATGTCTTTGGCATATCTTCCCACCCTTCGGGATTTTAGAAGATTTGGGAGACTTTCCACTCTTCTATCTAGTATGTGTCTGGCCACTATTTTTATAAGGCTTGCTAGCTTCTGGGGCTTTGTCATGGAAGTAAAGCACAGGCCTCTGCTCTCAACATGCCCCAAATATTTCTAAGATTCCTGTCACATTCGCTTCCTAGAAATTAGTCTCAATTCTCTCTCCCCTCCTCAGCCAATCTAACTTAGTTTCATTTTGGATATAGAAGGGAAGGTCTTCTTCATCATATGTTCTTTCCAAATCTCTTGTTTATAGGATAACCTTTAGGTTCTTACTTAGTTTTTTTAGTGTGTCTTTAAACTTTTGAAAATCAAAACCTTTTCCTTTCCAGAAAATCTTGGCTTTTGTAGATGCAAAGCTTTCTCTTGAGATAGTGGTTCTGCTAAGGGTTTCAGAAGTCTGTAATTCTTAAAGTAAACTCCAAGAATATGACTCTGTGTTTATGTGTTGGGCCCTTGCCCTGAGGTAATAAGTTTGAGCCTCAAGGCCTAATTTTAATGGGAAATGCTAAGGGGTGATGAGGGTAAAGGGAATGAAAACACCATCCGTTAATACTCAAGATATTATGCCTCTTCTTTTCTCCCTAGTAAATCATCGCATTTCAGATTCTTTAGTGCAGTTTCCCCAACAGTTCCCCCTCCACAAATTATAGCAAAGCCTTTTCCAAGGCTTATCTGAGTCCTGGAGAGTCTCTACTGTTTGCTTATGGCATGATTAGGAAGGGAACAGAAGTATTTGATTGGAAATCTGTGTATCCAGAATAATGGCTCCTATGTGTAAAGGGTTAGAATTCATAGGGATCGTATATTACATTGAGCTCCAAGAGATGAAGGTGAGACCTTCAAGCAGAGAATGATAGAGGAGATGATTTTTAAAAAGAGGTAGAGGTTCAGACATGAAATTCGGAGGCTCCGTACTCTGCCCCCAAATGCCATTGAACTAAAATCTCAGGGATAGTAAAACATGATGGAGATCCCCACTAAAAGTTGGAAAAATCAAAACAAGGAAGGACTTAGGTTTTACAACCTAGGTGGAGACCAGTAAGATGGGGAAGCTTGGTCAAGCAGTCTACTTCTTTTTTCATCCAATGCAGCAGTCTTATAGTAGAGTTATGTGGTGTGGCAGGCCTGGGTAACAAAAAGCTAGAGATATGTCTCCACTATTCTTAATACTTGCTAACTCCCCTACCACTAAGTTGTATGAACCCTCCAGGGACACAATGAGACCATACGAAAATGTCCTGTGGCCCTCTGAATTTGGTGAGGAAAGTTACTTGAGAGAAGGAAAAGAAAACCAATTGTTTCTAAGACAACTTTAGCTAGGATAAGAGGATTGTGCATATAGTTTGGACAAATCTCTTGGCATGGATTGGAATATATAATACCCCTTACTGGCTCACCAGCACAAGAGAGCTGAGTTGTAGCTAAATATCCATAAAACAAGTAATGTCCATTTGTTTCAGGATGATGCCGTAATGGCTTTTAATTTATTCATGACTTCTGGTTTCTATACTCTTTGATAGCATTATTCACATTGACTCCAGAATTGTACATGTGGCTTGATTTGGCTGATGAAGAAATATAAAACGTAATGGCAGGTAGAAACCTGCAGTGCTTACATACTGGGGCTTGCCTTCCTTGCCTTCTACTGGGACTCTTAATCACTCTGTGATTAGCCTGTGGGATTATGAAAGACATGTGCTCTGGTTACTCTCTCATCCCAGCTGACAGACAGCCAATCTTCAGACATGTGAGTGAGGTCCTTGACTGCCAGCTGACTGTAGGTGCATAAATGAGTCCCTGAGTTCATACCCAAATTACATACCCACAAAGTTGTGAGCTAAATAAGTGGTTGTTATATTAAGCTAGTAAGATTTGCTGTGGTTTGTTAAACAGCCAATGTTAACTGAGGTACTATTCAAGGGAGTATTGTGCAACATGTGTGCCTAGGATCAGATGGGATGGATTACATCTAACAGGAAGAAAGCAAGACAAACACAATGCCATTTTCTTTAGCTGCCTCTCTGCCTCCTCAACGTACCCAATCATTGATTCTGGGGAAGGAGGGACTAAAGCAAAGGGAAAAATCCATAATTATGACTGAGGATTCCACTTCGAACTGAGATGTTATTAAACTGACCTGGACATAACTGGTTTAATTTTTTTGTGTTAGATAGAATATGGTGGCTCAGACAAAGATCCTCTTAAAAAATTAACATGTCTGAACCTGTGACCAGACAAATCCATGCTTGTTATACCTGTATTTCGAGTATTAATGCCCTAGACTGCACCTAATGTATCTGAATGATTAAGCCTAGAGCCATACATCGTGCTCATGTGCAAATATGAAGGTTTGAGTCAGAAATAGGTTTAGAGTAAATTTCCAAGGTATAGGGAAGGGGGTACTTTGCTGTGAGTTTGAGGAACATGAGAAAATGTGGACATATGGACACCCTGTAATTGATTCTCATTGTTCCTTTGGCTTTGCTACAATGGAGGGCAAAATAGAAAGAAAAGATATTTTTTTTATCCGCGTAAATCTATTACTACTAATATTTTAACACCTAATATTATATTGAGTACTAACTCGTCACTATGCTAAGCTCTTTATGCCCATTGTTTCATTTAATCCTCATAACAGCCTGTGAGGTAAAATATTATTTCCCCTTTACAGGTGAAGAAACTGAGAGTCAGAGATTAAATTACTTAAGTTCATGCAATGGATAAAATGGCTGAAATCCAGACTTGTCTAATTCTAAAGAACTTGACTTGATTTTGGCAAATACATTGCCTTTTTAAATGCATGGTAGCATCTTAAGTCTATTGCTAGCAATAATTTTTCTTGCAAGATAAAACAAGTATTGAGAAAGACTGGGAAGGTATAAATTAAGTGCTGAAGGGACAAGTTACAATTTCATGTGGAGATCCCAGGACACTAGGCAGAGCAAAGCTAAGGAGAGGGGCCACATTGTTGCTTTTGAATGGATGCTCTTGCCCAGATGCTTCACATAGAATAAAGATTACAACAATGATTCCTATTGAATTTGGCCTGGTGAAGAAAAAAGCCATTTTTTTACCCTTTAAAATAAAGAGTAATTTACGAGTGAATTTTCCCAATAATAGATTTCTTGTAAAGAAAATAAAGAAGATATACAATCAAGAAAGCACAGTTGGTCTAGGCCTCTCCCAACATCCCGGTAAGTATCAATTCCCAGCATTTAGTAATTGATATATTTGATAATTACGTATCCTGATCATGGTTTTTAGGATATAATCGCTAATTGAAAAAAAGTAAATATTTTCAAGCAAAAAGGTTTCTCATCTGAAACACCTTCCTATGTATCACAGTCATCACATTTCTCAATGACCTCTCTAAGGTTCCAGCAGAAGCCTTAGAAGACAGAAGGTTGATTTCCATCCATTCTGTCTTAAGGTATCATCAGCACAGCACCAAGCTTTGGCACAGCCATTAGACTTAAAGCTACTCTGACGTTATTGCAGTTGTGCTTGAGGTCAACATGACTTTGCCTTGCAGCACACTGACACCACGTGGGCTGTTAGGTCCCTGGGAGCTCCAACTACCCCAACTGCTTCCAAATTTGCAGTCCATCCTTGGATCCAATTAAAACAAAGTCACTCAGTGGATTGGCTACACTTGATCCCACGTTTTCCCCACCAAAGCAAAATGTGTTCATTAGGAAACATGTTGCCTGGAGACAAGAGATAATGATTAAGTTGAATTTATTATATGAAAGCAATCTCTAGATTAAAAAGAGATCATACAGGTGGAAGCACCTAGCTAGCAGGTACTTACCAAAGATTTGTTTCCCCTCCCTTTTCAATTCCATTTTCAAATGAATATGATGTGATAAAAATAGGGATCCTTTTTTGTTTTTGCGTGTGACAAATTGAGCTGTTTTGAAGATTGTCAGTCAACAATTCATTTAGTTACTAAATTTTTTTCAATTAAATTTTCTCCTTAATTTTTTGAAATGTGTGCCCTTTGGTTAGGCCAGAGGTTAGCAAAATTAACAAAAATCATTTTGAATATCTGTTTTCAAGTACATTCCATTTTCTTCTTTTAAT
Source organism: Ateles fusciceps (assembly GCA_036589455.1). Lineage (NCBI taxonomy): Eukaryota > Metazoa > Chordata > Mammalia > Primates > Atelidae > Ateles > Ateles fusciceps. Next base: position 90,326 of record JAZHEH010000542.1, on the reverse strand, counting down.
ACTAGACAAATGCATGATTCTCCATGAGATACTGCATCCTTTTAGAACATACTTTCTGAAATCTGGGATTTCATTTTAACACCAAATAATTAAGTTGTTAGTTCCTTGTTGCTAAGGAAACCATTGTGTATAAGTCACCAGTAAACACAATAGATGGTTAGTTAGATTAGTGCTTTTCAGGGGCAAGTGCCTCTCTCATTTGAGATTAGAAAATTACTACCTTTTGATTGGAAGAACAAGTAATGTGGGCTTAGGTGACTGCTGTGGAGAAACATACCTGCAGAACTCTATCATCTTTTTTCTTTTGTTTTAGACTTGGATAAATAGGCCAGGGACCTAAGGGTAGCTTTTAGAATTGGCAGCCAAGTGACACTGTCTTTCTTTTTCCCTATCCCATTTCTAACAGTGAGAGGCAGAGATCCTTTTTTCACATCAATCCCTTTATTTCTTTTCCACCTTTATTACCATGATCAAGCCCTCCTCACCCCGGAATCAAGACTTTAACAGTAACCTCCAATTTGGTCTCTCTATGTCCAGACTTCTTTTCCTATATTTCATTATTCACATTATGTATCAGATTAATTTCTCAGCCAGACTGCCTGTGTTCAAATTCTAGCTCTGCCTCTTGTAAGTTGTGTGACATTTGGGCGAGTTACTTAACCTTTCTGTGTCCCAGTTTCTTTCTGTGTGAAATGGAGATAATAATATCTATCTCATAAGGTTGTGATGAATAAATAAGTCAATCCATGTAAATCACTTATTTCAGTGTCTGACACATAATAAGTTCTCAATAAAAGCTCTCACTATTTTTTTTATTTTTGTGGATACATAGGTGTATATATTTATGGGTTACATGTGATGTTTTGATACATGCATGCAATGTGTAATAATCACATCATGAAAGATGGGGTATCCATCCCCTCAAGCATTTATCCTTTATATTACAAATAATCCGGTTATACTCTTTCAGTTATTAAAAATGTACAATTAAATTATTATTGACTGTGAGTCACCCTGTTGTGCTATCAAATACTAAGTCTTATTTATTCTTTCTATTTTTTGTTCCACCCTCCCTCTACATTTCCCAGCCTCTGGTAACCATCCTATCTCCATGGGTTTAATTATCTTGAATTTTAAATCCCACAAATAAGTGAGACATGTAATGTTTGTCTTTAGGTGCCTAGATAAATTCTCTTAGTATAATGACCTCCATTTCCATCCATGTTTGCAAATGACTGCATCTCATTCTTTTTTTATGGCTGAATAGTACTCTATTGTGTATTTGTACCAGTTTCTTTATATATTCATCTGTTGATGGACACTTATGTTGCTTCCAAATCTTAACTATTGTGAGCAGTGCTGCAACAAACATAGGAGTGCAGATATCTCTTTGATATAATTATTTCCTTCTTATGGGTATATGCCCAGTGGTGGGATTGCTGGATTTTATATGGTAGCTCAATTTTCAGTATTTTGAGGAATATTCAAACTGTTCTCCATGGTGTTTGTACTAATTTACAGTTCTCACCAACAGTGTACAAGTTTTCCCTCTTCTCTCACATCCTCTCTGGTATTTGTTATCGCCTGCCTTTTGGATAAAGCCATGTTATCTGGGGTGAGATGATAACCTATTGTAGTTTTGATTTGCATTTCTCTGATGATCAGTGATACTGAGCACTTTTTCATGTGCCTTTTCACCATTGTATGTCTTCATTTGAGAAATGTCTTCAAATCTTTCATCTACTTTTTAATTGGGTTATTGGGTTATTAGTTTTTTCCTATAGAGTTGTTTGAACTTATATATTCTGGTTATTAATCCTTTGTGAGATGGGTAGTTTGCAGATATTTCTTCTCCCACTCTGTGGGTTATCTCTTCTTCTATGGTGGTTTGGTTGTTTTTTTCTGTGCAGAAGCTTTTTAACTTGTTGTGGTACCATTTGTCCATTTTTCCTTTGGTTGCCTGTGCTTGTGGGGTATTACTTAATAAATTTGAGCCCAGACCAATGTCCTGGAGATTCCCCCAATGTTTTCTTATAGTAGTTTCATAATTTGAGGTCTGAGATTTATCTTCATCCATTTTGTTTTGATTTTTGTATCTAGAGAGATAGGGGTCTTGTTTAATTTTTCTGCAGATAGATATCAACTTTTCCCAACACCATTTATTCGAAGAGACTGTTCTTCTCCCCCCAGAGTATGTTTTTTTAGCACTTTTGTGAAACATGAGTTCATTGTAGGTGTGTGGACTTGTTTCTGGGGTCTCCATTATCTGTTCTATTGGTCTATAAGTCTATTTTTATGCCAGTGCCATGCTGTTTTTGGTTACTAGCTCTGTAGTATAAATTGGAGTTAGTTAATGTGATTCCTTCTGTTTTGTTCTTTTTATTTAGGATAGTTTCGGCTATTCTGGGTCTTTTGTGGTTCCATATAGAATTTTAAGATTGTTTTTCATATTTCTGTGAAGAATTTCATTAGTATTTTGTTAGGGACTGCAGATAATCTGTAGATTGCTTTGGATAGTATGGACATTTTCATAATATAGATTCTTCCAATCCATGAACTTGGAATGTATTTCCATTTTTCTAGTGTCCTCCTCAAATCTCTTGCATCCATGTTTGATAGTTTTCCTTGCATAAGATCTTTCACTTCTTTGGTTAGTTGCTGGGTATTTTATTTTGTAGGTATTGTAAATGAGATTACTGTTTTTACTCTCTTTTTCACAGTGTTCATTTTGGCATATAGAAATGCTACTGATTTTTTTCTTTCCTTTTTTTTTTTAAATTATACTTTAAGTTCTGGGGTACATGTGCAGATCTGGCAAGATTGTTCCATAGGTATACACATATCAGTGCGGTTTGCTGCCTCCATTTCCCCCGTCACCTACATTAGGTATTTCTTCTACTATTATCCCTCCTCAATCCCCCACCCCCTGCTATCTCTCCCCTAGCCCCCCACCCCCCAACAGACCCCAGTGTGTGATGTTCCCCTCCCTGTGTCCATGTGTTCTCATTGTTCAACACCCATTTATGAGTAAGAACATGCAGTGTTTGGTTTTCTATTCTTGTGTCAATTTGCTGAGAATGATGGTTTCCAGCTTCATCCATGTTCCTGCAAAGGACATGAACTCATCCTTTTTATGGCTGTATAGTATTGCCTGGTGTATATGTGCCACATTTTCTTTATCCAGTCTATCATTGATGGGCATTTGGGTTGGTTCCAAGTCTTTGCTATTGTAAATGGTGACACAATAAACATACGTGTGTATGTGTCTTTATAATAGGACAATTTATAATCCTTTGGGTATATACCTAGTAATGGGATTGCTGGGTCAAGTGGTATTTCTATTTCTAGATCCTTGAGGAATTGCCACACTGTCTTCCACAATGGTTGAACTAATTTATACTCCCACCAACAGTGTAAAAGCATTCCTATTTCTCCATATCCTCTCCAATGCTACTGATTTTTATATGTTGATTTAGTATCCTGCAATCTTACCTAATTTATCAGTTCTAATAGTTTATTGGTAGAGTCACTAGGTTTTTCCAAATATAAGATTATATCATCAGAAAATAAGGATAATTTGACTTCTTCCCTTTTCAATTTGGATGCCCTTTTTATTTTTCTCTTGTTTGATTGCTCTAGCTAGGTCTTCCAGTACTACATTGAAAAACAGTGGTGACAGTGGGCATTCTTGTCATGTTCCAGATCTTAGAGCAAAGGCTTTCAATTTTTCCCCCATTCAGGATGATGTTATCTGTAGGTTTGTCATATATGGTTTTTATAATGTTGAGGTATGTTCCTTCTGTATTCAGTTGTTAGAGGGTTTTTATCATGAAGCAATATTAATTTTATTAAATGCTTTTTCAGCATCAATTGAAATTGTCATATGATTTTTTTGTCCTTCACTGTGTTGATGTGATGTATCACACTGATTGATTTGCATATATTGAACTGACCTTGCATCCCTTAGGGATAAATCCCAGTTGGTCATGATGAATGTTCTTTGCAATGTATTGTTAAATTGTGTTTTCTAGTGTTTTGTTGAGGATTTTTGCATTGATATTTATCAGAGATTTTGGTCTGTAGTGTTCTTTTTTGATGTGTCTTTGGTTTTTGTATCAGGGTAATACTGGCCTCGTAGAATGAATTTGGAAGTATTTCCCTTCGCTTGTATATTTTGGAATAGTTTGAGTAGGATTGGCATTAGTTTTTTGAATGTGAAGCCATCAGGTCTTGTACTTTTGCTTACTGGGAGACTTTTTATTGTACCTTCAATCTCATTACTTGTTGGTCTGTTGAGGTTTGGATTTGTTGTAGTACAATCTCGGTAGGTTGTATGTGTCCAGGAATTTGTCAATTTCTTCTGTATTTTCTAATTTATTGATATATAGTTGTTCATAGTAGCCACTAATGATCCTGTGACTTCTGAGGTATCAGTTGTAATGTTTCCTTTTTCTTCTATGATTTTACTTATTTGAATCTTACATCTTTTCTTCTAGTCTGGCTAAAGGTTATCAATTTTGTTTAGCTTTTCAAAAATCAACTTTCTGTGACAAATGGAATCTAATTAAACTGAAGAGCTTCTTCACAGCAAAAGAAACCTACATCAGAGTGAACAGGCAACCTACAGAATGGGAGAAAATTTTTGCAATCTATCCATCTGACAAAGGGCTAATAACCAGAATCTACAAGGAAATTAAATAAATATACAAGCAAAGACCAACAACCCCATCAAAAACTGGATGAAGGATATGAAGACACTTCTCAAAAGAAGACATTTGTGTGACAACAAACATATGAAAAAGCTCATCATCACTGGTCATTAGAGAATTGCAAATCAAAACGACAATAAGAATGCATCTCATGCCAGTTAGAATGGCAATCAATAAAAAGTCAGGAAACAACAGATGCTGGAGAGGATGTGAGGAGATAAGAATTGCTTTTACACCGTTGGTGGGAGTATAAATTAAGTTTAACCATTGTGGAAGACAATGTGGCAATTCCTCGAGGATCTAGAACCAGAAATAGCCGTTTGACTCAGTAATCTCATTACTGATATATATATACAAAGGATTGTAAGTCATTCTACTATAAAGACACATGCACACATAAGTTTACTGCAGCACTATTCACAATAGTAAAGACTTGGAACCAACCCAAATGCCAATCAATGGTAGACTGGATAAAGCAAATGTGGCACAGATACACCATGGAATATTATGCAGCCATAAAAAAGGATGAGCTCACATCCTTTGCAGGGACATGGATGAAGCTGAAAACCATCATTCTCAGCAAACTAACACAGGAACAGAAAACAAGACATTGCATGTTCTCACTTATAAGTGGGAGTTGAACAATGAGAACACATGAACACGGGGAGGGGAACATCATACCTCGGGCCTGTCATGGGGTGGGTGATAGGGGAGGGATAGCATTAGGAGAAATACCTAATGTAGATGATGGGTTGATAAGTGCAGCAAACCACCATGGCAAATGTATACCTATGTAACAAACCAGCATGTTCTGCACATGTATCTCAGAACTTAAAGTATAATAATAAAAAGAAATAGCAACTAAAAAAAATCAACTCTTTGTTTTGTTGATCTTTTGCATTATTTTCTTCATTTCAGTTTCATTTATTTCTGCTCTGATTTTTGTTTTCTTCTACTAATTTTGGGTCTGGTTTGCTCTTGCTTCTTTTCTAGTTCTTTAAGATGCATTGTTAGGTTGTTCATTTGAAGTTTTTCTTTTGACATAGGCACTTATAGCTATAAACTTAAATGTTAGTACTGCTTATACTGTATGCAATAGGCTTTGGTATGTAGTCTTTCCATTATCATTTGCTTCATGAATTTTTCAATTCCCTAATTTCTTCATTGACACACTGGTCATTCAGTAGCATATTGTTTGATTTTCATGTATTTGTATAGTTTCCAAAATACCTCTTATTATTGATTTCTCGTTTTATTCTATTGTGGTAAGAGAAGATACTTGTTATAATTTCAGTTTTTCAAATGTTTTAAAAATTGTTTTGTGACATAAAATATGGTTTACCCTTGAGAATAATTCATGTGCTAGAGAAAAATATGTATTCTGCAGCCATTGGATGTAATGTTCTATAAATATATATTAGGTCCATTTGGTCTATAGTGCAGATTAAGTCTTATGTTTCTTTTTAGATTTTTACTTTGGAAGATCTGTCCAATGATGTAAGTTGGGTGCTGAAGTCTCCATCTATTACTGTATTAGGGTGTATCACTCTCTTTAGCTCTAATAATATTTGTTGTTTATATCTGAGTGCTCCAGTGTTGGGTGCATATATATTCAAATTGTTATATTCTCTTGCTGCATTCGCCCCTTTATCATTGTATAGCAGACTTCTTTGTCTGTTCTTATAGTTTTTGTCTCAATATTTTTTTTCTGATATAAGTATAAATATCCCTGCTCTTTTTTGGTTTCCATTGGCATGGAATATCTTTTTCTATCCCTTTATTTTTAGCTTATGTATACATCTTTATATGTGAAGTGTATTTCTTGTAGGCAACAGATCCTTGGGTCTTGTTGTTGTTGTTTTTTAATCCACTCACCCACTCTATATCTTCTTTGATTGGTAGTTTAGTCCATTTACATTCAATGCTATTATTGATGAATAAGGACTTACTTCTGCTATTTTGTTATTTGTTATTTGGTTGTTTTATTGTCTTCTCTTCCTTATTTCTTTCCTTCCCTGTCCTTTAGTGAAATTTATCTCTCTGGTGATATAAGTTTTTTGCTTTTTTTTTTTTTTGGTATCCATTATATGCCTTTTTTGTTTGAGGTTGCCAGAAGAGCTTGCAAATACTGTCTTATAATCCACTATTTTAATGTGATAACAACTTAAAATATTTTGTATAGAGAAACACACAAAAAGAAAATTAATAAAAACTCTACGCTTTAACTTTACCCATACTCTTAACCTTTTTGTTGTTTCTATTTATATCTTGTTGCATTGATTATGTCTTGAAAAGTTGTTATTATTTTTGATTGGTTCATTGTTTAGTCTTTCTAGTTAGGATAAGAATAGATTATACACCACAGTTACAGTGTTATAACATTCTGTGTTTTTCTTTACACTTACTATTACCAGTGAGTTTTGTACTTTCAGATGTTTTTCTTATTGCTTATTAACATCCTTTTCTTCTTGATGGAACTACTTCCTTTAGCATATCTTATAGGAGAGGTCTGGTGTTGATGAAATCCCTCAGCTTCAATTTGTATGGGAAAGTCTTTATTTCTCCTTCGTTTTTAAGGATATTTTCACCAAATATACTATTCTAGCGTTAGAGTGTTTTTCCTTCAGCACTTAACATATGTCATGCCACCCTCTCCTGGCCTGTAAGGTTTCCACTGAAAAGTCTGCTGCCAGATGTATTGGAGCTCCATTGTATGTTATTTGTTTCTTTTGTCTTTCTGCTTTTAGGGTCCTTTCTTTATCCTTAATCTTTGGGAGCTTAATTATTAAAAGCCTTGAGGTAGTCTTCTTTGGGCGAAATCTGCGTGGTGTTCTTTAACCTTCTTGTACTTGGATATTGATATTTTTCTCTAGGTTTAGGGAGTTTGCTGTTACTACATCTTTGAATAAAGTTTCTACCCCTATTTCTTTTTCTACTTCTTTAAGGCCAATAACTCTTAGATTTGCCCCCTTGAGGCTGTTTCATAGATCCTAAAGGCCTGCTTTATTGTTTTTTACTCTTTTTTTATTTTGACACAGGCAAACCTGTGTCATGGGGATTTGTTGTACAGATTATTTCACCACCAAGGTACTAAAGATTTTCTGCTCCTCTCTCTCCTCCTATCCTCCATGTGCAAGTAGGCATGAATGTCTTTTGTTCCCTTCTCTGTGTTCATGAGTTCTCATAATTTAGCTAAAACTTATAAATGAGAACATGTGGTATTTGGTTTTCTGTTCTGATATTAGTTTGATAAGGATAATAGACTCCATCTCCATCCATGTTACCACAAAAGACATGGCTTCGTTCTTTCTTTTTTATTGCATTTTAGGTTTTGGGGTACATGTGAAGAACATGCAAGATTGTTGCATAGGTACACACATGGCAGCGTGATTTGCTGCCTTCCTCCCCCATCACCTATATCTGGCATTTCTCCCCATGCTATCCCTCCCCAACTCCCCACCCCCCCACTGTCCCTCCTCTATTTCCCCCCTGACAGAACCCAGTGTGTGATGCTCCCCTCTCTGTGTCCATGTGTTCTCATTGTTCAACACCCACCTATGAGTGAGAACATGTGGTGTTTGATTTTCTGTTCTTGTATCAGTTTGCTGAGAATGATGGTTTCCAGGTTCATCCATGTCCCTACAAAGGACAGGAACTCACCGTTTTTGATGTCTGTATAATATTCCATGGTGTATATTATACAGCCACATTTTCGGTGTCCAGTCTATTATCAATGGGCCTTTGGTTTGGTTCCAGGTCTTTGCTATTGTAAACTGTGCTGCAATGAACATTCGTGTGCATGTGTCCTTATAGAAGAACGATTTATAATCCTTTGTATATATAGCTAGTAATGGGATTGCTGGGTCAAATGGAATTTCTATTTCCAGGTCCTTGAGGAATCACCACACTGTCTTCCACAATGGTTGAACTAATTTACACTCCCACCAACAGTGTAAAAGTGTTCCTATTTCTCCACATCCTCTCCAGCATCTGTTGTCTCCAGATTTTTTAATGATCACCATTCTAACTGGCGTGAGATGGTATCTCAATGTAGTTTTGATTTGCATTTCTCTAATGACCAGTGATGATGAGCATTTTTTCATATGTTTGTTGGCCTCATGTATGTCTTCTTTCGTAAAGTGTCTGTTCATATCCTTCGCCCACTTTTGAATGGGCTTGTTTTTTTCTTGTAAATCTGTTCTAAGTTCTTTGTAGATTCTAGATATCAGCCCTTTGTCAGATGGGTAGACTGCAAAAATTTTTTCCCATTCTGTTGGTTGCCGATTCACTCTAATGACTGTCTCTTTTGCTGTGCAGAAGCTGTGGAGTTTGATTAGGTCCCATTTGTCTATTTTGGCTTTGGTTGCCACTGCTTTTGGTGTTTTGGTCATGAAGTCCTTGCCTACGCCTATGTCCTGAATGGTTTTGCCTAGATTTTCTTCTAGGGTTTTTATGGTGTTAGGTCTTATGTTTAAGTCTTTAATCCATCTGGAGTTAATTTTAATGTAAGGTGTCAGGAAGGGGTCCAGTTTCTGCTTTCTGCACATGGCTAGCCAGTTTTCCCAACGCCATTTATTAAACAGGGAATCCTTACCCCATTGCTTGTTTTTGTCAGGTTTGTCAAAGATCAGATGGTTGTAGATGTGTTGTGTTGCCTCCGAGGCCTCTACTGTTCCATTGGTCTATATGTCTGTTTTGGTACCAGTACCATGCTGTTTTGATTACTGTAGCCTTGTGGTGTAGTTTGAAGTCCGGTAGTGTGATGCCTCCCGCTTTGTTCTTTTTGCTTAGAATTGACTTGGCTATGCAGGCTCTCTTTTGGTTCCATATGAAGTTTAAGGTGGTTTTTTCCAGTTCCGTAAAGAAGGTCATTGGTAACTTGTTGGGGATAGCATTGAATCTGTAAATTACTTCGGGCAGTATAGCCATTTTCACGATATTGATTCTTTCTAACCATGAACATGGAATGTTTCTCCATCTGTTTGTGTCCTCTCCTATTTCGTTGAGCAGTGGTTTGTAGTTCTCCTTGAAGAGGTCCTTTACGTTCCTTGTTAGTTGTATCCCTAGGTATTTTATTCTCTTTGTAGCAATTGTGAATCACAGTTCGTTCTTGATTTGGCTCTCTTTAAATTTGTTATTGGTGTATAGGAATGCTTGTGATTTTTGCACATTGATTTTGTATCCTGAGACTTTGCTGAAGTTGCTTATCAGTTTCAGGAGATTTTGGGCTGAGACGATGGGGTCTTCTAGATATGCAATCGTGTCATCTGCAAATAGAGACAATTTGACTTCCTCCTTTCCTATTTGAATACCCTTTATTTCTTTTTCTTGCCTGATTGCTCTGGCTAGAACTTCCAGTACTATATTGAATAGGAGTGGTGAGAGAGGACATCCTTGTCTAGTGCCAGGTTTCAAAGGGAATGCTTCCAGTTTTTGCCCATTCAGTATGATATTGGCTGTTGGTTTGTTGTAAATAGCTTTTATTGTTTTGAGATACATTCCGTCAATACCTACTTTATTCAGGGTTTTTAGCATAAAGGGCTGTTGAATTTTGTCAAAGGCCTTCTCTGCATCAATTGAGATAATCGTGTGGTTTTTGTCTTTGGTTCTGTTTATGTGGTGAATTACGTTTATAGACTTGCGTATGTTGAACCAACCTTGCATCCCTGGGATGAATCCTACTTGATCATGGTGGATAAGCTTTTTGATGTGCTGTTGCAATTGGTTTGCCAGTATTTTATTGAAGATTTTTGCATCTATGTTCATCATGGTTATTGGCCTGAAGTTTTCTTTTCTTGCTGAGTCTCTGCTGGGTTTTGGTATCAGGATGATGTTGGTCTCATAAAATGATTTAGGAAGGATTCCCTCTCTTTGGATTGCTTGAAATAGTTTCAGAAGGAATTGTACCAGCTTCTCTTTGTATGTCTGCTAGAATTCGGCTGTGAACCCATCTGGACCTGGGGTTTTTTGGGTGGTAGGCTATTAATTGCTGCCTCAACTTCAGATCTTGTTATTGGTCTATTCAGGGTTTCGACTTCTTCCTGGTTTAGGCTTGGGAGGATGCAAGTGTCCAGGAATTTATCCATTTCTTTCAGGTTTACTAGTTTATGTGCATAGAGTTGTTTGTAATAATCTGTGATGATGGTTTGAATTTCTCTGGGATCTGTGGTGATATCCCCTTTATCGTTTTTTATTGCATCTATTTGATTCTTCTCTCTTTTCTTTTTATTAATCTGGCTAGTGGTCTATTTTGTTGATCTTTTTGAAAAACCAGCTCCTGGATTTATTGATTTTTTGAAGGGTTTTTTGTGTCTCTATCTCCTTCAGTTCTGCTCTGATCTTAGTTATTTCTTGTCTTCTGCTAGCTTTTGAGTTGTTTTGATCTTGCTCCTCTAGCTCTTTCAATTTTGATGATAGGGTGTCAATTTTAGATCTCTCCTTGCTTCTCAAGTGGGCATTTATTGCTATATATTTTCCTCTAGAGACTGCTTTAAATGTGTCCCAGAGATTCTGGTACGTTGTGTCTTCATTCTCATTGGTTTTGAAGAACATCTTTATTTCTGCCTTCATTTCATTGTTTATCCAGTCAACATTCAAGAGCCAGTTGTTCAGTTTCCATGAAGCTGTGCAGTTCTGAGTTAGTTTCTGAATTCGGAGTTCTAACTTGATTGCACTGTGGTCTGAGAGACTGTTTGTTATGATTTCCATTCTTTTGCATTTGCTGAGGAGTGATTTACTTCCAATTATGTGGTCAATTTTAGAGTAGGTATGATGTGGTGCTGAGAAGAATGTATATTCTGTGGATTTGGGGTGGAGAGTTCTGTAAATGTCTATTAGGTTTGCTTGGTCCAGGTCTGAGTTCAAGTCCTGGATATCCTTGTTAATTTTCTTTCTCTTGATCTGTCTAATATTGACAATGGGGTGTTAAAGTCTCCCACTATTATTGTGTGGAGTCTAAGTCTCTTTGTAAGTCATTAAGAACTTGCCTTATGTATCTGGGTGCTCCTGTATTGGGTGCGTATATTTTTAGGATCGTTAGCTCTTCTTGTTGTATTGATCCTTTTACCATTATGTAATGTCCTTCTTTGTCTCTTTTGATCTTTGTTGGTTTAAAGTCTATTTTATCAGAGACTAGAATTGCAACTCCTGCTTTTTTTTCCTCTCCATTTGCTTGGTAAATCTTCCTCTATCCCTTTATTTTGAGCCTTTGTGTATCCTTGCACATGAGATGGGTTTCCTGGATATAGCACACCGATGGGTTTTGTCTTTTTATCCAATTTGCCAGTCTGTGTCTTTTGATTGGATCATTTAGCCCATTTACATTTAGGGTTAATATTGTTCTGTGTGAATTTGATCCTGCCATTTTGATGCTAGCTGACTGTTTTGCCCATTAGTTGATGCAGTTTCTTCATTGTGTTGATGCTCTTTACCATTTGGTATATTTTTTGAGTGGCTGGTACTGGTTGTTCCTTTCTATGTTTAGTGCCTCTTTCAGGAGCTCTTGTAAAGCAGGCTTTGTGATGATGAAATCTCTGAGTACTTGCTTATTCGCAAAGGTTTTTATTTTTCCTTCACTTATGAAGCTTAATTTGGCTGGATATGAAGTTCTGGGTTGAAAGTTCTTTTCTTTAAGGATGTTGAATATTGGCCCCCACTCTCTTCTGGCTTGTAGAGTTTCTGCTGAGAGATCTGCTGTGAGTCTGATGGGCTTCCCTTTGTGAGTAACCTGACCTTTCTCTCTGGCTGCCCTTAGCATTTTCTCCTTCATTTCAACCCTGGTGAATCTAACAATTATGTGCCTTGGGGTTGCTTTCTTGAGAAATATCTTTATGGTGTTCTCTGTGTTTCCTGGACTTGAATATTGGCCTGCCTTGCTAGGTTGGGGGAAGTTTTCCTGGATAATATCCTGAAGAGTATTTTCCAGCTTGGATTCATTCTCTCCGTCACATTCAGGTACACCATCAAATGTAGATTAGGTCTTTTCACATAGTCCCATATTTCTTGGAGCCTTTGTCTATTCCTTTTACCCTTTTTTCTCTAATCTTGCCTTCTTGTTTTATTTCATTGAGTTGATCTTCGACCTCTGATATCCTTTCTTCTGCTTGGTCAATTTGGCTGTTGAAACTTGTGTATGCTTCGTGAAGTTCTTGTGTTGTGTTTTTCAGCTCCATCAGTTCACATATATTCCTCTCTAAGTTGTTTATTCTCATTAGCGTTCATCAAATCTTTTTTTGGAGGTTCTTAGTTTCTTTGCATTGGGTAAGAACATGTTCTTTTAGCTCACAGAAGTTTCTTATTACCCACTTTCTGAAGCCTGATTCTGTCAATTCATCACACTTATTCTCCATCCAGCCTTGTTCCCTTGCTGGTGAGGAGTTGTGATCCCTTGTAGGAGGAGAGGCATTCTAGTTTCGGGTGTTTTCTTCCTTTTTTGCACTGGTTTCTTCCTGTCTTTGTGGATTTATCCACCTGTCGTCTTTGTAGTTGTTGACTTTCAGATTGGGTCTCTAAGTGGACCTCCAGTTTGTTGATGATGAAGTTATTTCTTTCTGTTTCTTAGTTTTCCGTCTAACAGTCTGGCCCCTCTGCTGTAGGACTGCTGAGGTGCACTCCTGGCCCTGCTTGCCTGGGGATCACCTGTAGCAGCTGCAGAACAGTAAGGGTTGCTGCCAGTTTCTTCTTCTGCTATCTTTGTCCCAGAAGGATACCCGCCAGATGTCAGTCTGAGCTCTCCTTTATGCGATCACTCTTCGGATATATGGGGGTGAGGGAGCTGCTTGAGGAGACAGTCTGTCCTTATAGGAGCTCAAGTGCTGAGCTGTGAGCTCCATTGTTCATTCAGAGCTGCTGGGCAGGTACGTTTAAGTCTCCTGCAGCAGAACTCATAAACCCCTTTTTTTTCTGAGGTGCTCTGTCCTGGGGAGTTAGGGCTTTATTTACTGAGTTTCCATTGTGCTGCTGCCTTTTTTCAGGGCTGCCCTGCCCAGCGAGTGGGCAGCCTAGTCACTGTCTGCCTGCAGAGGCTTTGCTGAGCTGCTTTGGGCTCCACCTAGCTGCTGTGTGAACTTCCCTGCAGTCCTGTTTATACGGGTGTAGTTAGAACTGCCTCAGCAATGGTGGCCCACCTCTATAATGGCAGAATGGTGGGCTGCCTTGGCAATGGCGGGCTGCCTCAGCAATGACAAACTACCTCCGTAGTGGTGGACTGCCTCTGTAATAGCGGACGCCCCTCCCTCACAGAGCTGGACCGTCCTGGGTTCAGCTGTACTTGCTGTGAAACTCTCAATCCAGAGGGTTTCCGATTGCTGTTTTTTTGTGGAGGTGCGACAAGCCGAGCCTGATCACCTGGCTCTCTGCCTCAGAGGCTTTTTTTTAGTTGAACGGTCGACTGTCTCCCAGGTGTTCCAGTTGCCTGTTGAAAAGGCGCTGGGATCTGTGTGATTTCCCATGTGGCGACCCACTGTGCCAGCTGAAACAGTGGCGCTGAGATTCATGGCCCTTTTTGCCCAGGACTCTCCTGTCCTGGCTCCTGTTTCAGTCCCCTTTTTAATCAGATGAATGGGCAACTGTTCCTTCCCGGAGCTCCAATCACCAGCTAAAATGGCGCCCGGACCCATGTATTTTGTACGGAGAACCGCCGCGCCGGGGCACTGGCAAAGCAGGCGTGCTGGTGAAAACAGCCACGCTGGCAAAACAGCTGTGGCGGCCAAACCAGCCGCGCTGGCAACCCATGGGGCTCCTCCACCTGGGAATCTCCTGGTCTGTGGGCAATAAAAATCCGTCTGGAAATGGGGGCATCCACTCACCGCGCTTTCACTGGGAGCTGCAATCCTGAGCGGCTCCTAATTGGCCATCTTGGATCCCTCCTCCCGGCTTTGTTCTTTTTTATGGCTGCATAGTATTCCATGATGTATATGTACCACATTTTCTTTATCCAGTCTGTCACTAATAGACATTTAGGTTGATTCCTTGTCTTTGCTTTTGTGAATAGTGCTGCGGTGAAGGTACATATCCATGTGTCTTTATGGTAGAATGATTTATATTCCTCTGAGTATATACCCAGTAATGGGATTATTGGGTCAAATGGTAGTTCTGCTTTTAGCTCTTTGAGAAATTGCCGTACTGCTTTGCACAGTGGTTGAACTAATTTATACTCCCACCAACAGTGTGTAAGTGTTCCCTTTTCTCTGCAACCTCACTAGTCACTATTATTTTTGGACTTTTTAATAATAGCCACGCTGATTGGTGTGAGTTGGTATCTGATTGTGGTTTTGATTTGCATTTCTATAATCAGTGATGTCGAGCTTTTTTTTAAAAAAATCATTGTTGGTTGCATGTATGTCTTATTTTAAAAGTGTCTGTTTATGACCTTTGCTCACTTTTTAATATTTTTTTGTTTTTCTTTGGTAAATTTGTTTAAGTTCTTATAGATGCTTGATACAAAATCTTCATCAGATGCATAGCTTGAAAATATTTTCTCCCATTCTATAGATTGTCTGTTTACTCTGTTGATAGTTTCTTTTGCTGTGCAGAAGCTCTTAGGTTTTGTTAAATCCCATTTGTCTGTCAGTTTTTGGTTTTGTTGTGATTGCTTTTGGCATCTTTGTCATGAAAGCTTTGCCCATTCCTACGTACAGGATGGTATTGCTTAAGTTGCTTTCCAGGGTTTTTATAGTTCTGGGTCTTTAATCATTTAAGTCTTTAATCCATCTCGATTTGATTTTTGTATGTGGTATGAGGAAGGGGTTCAGTTTCAATCCTCTGCGTATGGCTAGCCAGTTATCCCAGTACCATTTATTGAAAAGGAATTTTTTTCCCCCATTGCTTGTTTTTGTCAGCTTTGTTGAAGATTAGATGGTCGTAGGTGTGTGGCCTTATATCTGGGTGCTCTATTGGGTTTCATTGGTATGTGCCTAAAAAAGCTGTTTTGGATTCTCTGTCTGAAAGGTCAGATCTCTCTCTTTATCCAGGATTGGTCCCTGCC
The DNA here is from genome assembly GCA_036589455.1 of Ateles fusciceps. NCBI lineage: Eukaryota > Metazoa > Chordata > Mammalia > Primates > Atelidae > Ateles > Ateles fusciceps. The sequence goes on along the minus strand of JAZHEH010000542.1, from coordinate 74,633 downwards.
TTATTTAGCTCATTTGATGAGGTCATGTTTTCCTGATTGGTGTTGATGTTTGTAGATGTTTTTTGGTTTCTGAGTATTGAAGAGTTAGGTATTTATTGTAGTCTTTTCAGTCTAAGCTTGTTTGCACCTGTCTTTTTGGGAAGGCTTTTCAGATATTTGAAAGGACTTGTGTGTCATAATCTAAGCTGTATCTGCTTTAGAGGGCACCCCAAGCCCAGTAATGTTGTGGTTCTTACAGATTTGTAGGGTATTGCCTTGATGGTCTTGGACGATATATGAAAGAATTCTCTGGATGATCAGACAGAGACTCTTGTTCTCTTCCCTTCCTCTCTCCAATTCAAATGGGGTTCTTTCTTTCTGTACTGAGCCCCCTGGAGCTGAGGGTAGAGTGATTCAAGCACTCCTGTGGCTACCACCACTAGGACTGCTGCATCAGACCTGAAACCAGCACAGAACTGGGTTTCACCTAGGGATTGCCTTAACCACTTCCTGGCTATGGCCGATATTTGGTCAAGGTCTTGGGGTTCTGTAATTAGTAGGTGGCCAAGCTGTCCAGGACTGTGTCCTTCCATTTAGGTTGGTGAGTTACCCTATACCCTTGGCATGTCCAGAGGTGCCATCTAGGAGCCAGGAACTAGAATAAAAAACCTTAGAGGTCTACTTCGTGTTCTATTTTATTTTGGCTAAACTGGCACTCAAACCATAAGATGCAGTTCTTCCTATTTTTCCCTCCCCCTTCCAAAAGCAGAGGAGCCTTATCCAATTGCCACTGTCACCACAGGCCCACTGAGAGTACTGTCAGACTACCACCAATATTCCCTTAAGACTCAAGGGCTCTTTAGTAGCTTATGGTGAATGCTGTCTGGCCTGGGACTCACTTTTCAGGGTATGGGCTCCTCTCTGCCCCAGAACAGGTCTAGAAATTCTGTCGAAGAGCCAAGTCCTGGAATGAGGTAATTCAAGGACCTGCTTGGTGCTCTGTCACCCTGTGACTGAGATGGTACCTAAGGTGCAAAACAAAGTTGCCTTTATTCTTCCTTCTGCTTTTCTCAAGTGAAAGGAATTTCACCCTGTAGCCACCATAGCTGGGAATGTGCTGAGTTTCATCTGTAGCCATCAGGTCTCAGAGCCTCACCAAAGGCCTTCAATGTAGTACCTGGGTATTGCTGCTGGTTATTCAGGGTCCGAGGGCTCTTCAGTTAGTAGGTGATGAATCTTGCCAGGACTGAGTCTTTACCTTCAAGACAGCAGGTTCCCTTCTGGTCCAGGGCATGTCTAGAAATGTCATCTAGAAGCTAGGGTCTGGAAAATGGACCTTGTGACTCTGCCTATCCTGCTGTGGCTGAGCTGGTATCCATGATGCAAGACTCCTCAACCTGTGGGAAGGGATCTCTTTTTGAGCTGTGGGCTGTACAGCCTAGGGTTAGGAAAAGGGTGATGCCAGCACTTCCTTACCTGCTTTGGCTGTTGTCTCAGTAGATCACGTGTCCACTCAGTCCACTGGCTCTGGTACCACTTCAGCCCTAGGACTTGCCTAAAATTTGCAGTCCTTATGACCTAGCCTGCCTTTCAAGTTTACTTAGAGACCCAGAGAACTTTGGCCCTTGGTGGTGAAGTTTGCAAGAAGTTATGTTTGGACCACTGGGATTGTTGATTCTCCTCTGGCTAGGTTGGTTTAAATGTTCCCCACCATGGGTGAGTGTCAGTTGAGTGTGGTCTGGTTTTCCTTTGTGCTGTAACGGGACAGCATTGAGTTCAATGCCTCACATTTTGCTGGCTCTCCCTCTCCCCAGCACACGGAGATGCTCTCACCACTATACCCTGGCTGCTGGGAGTTGCAGGGGAGGAGTGGTATTGGTGGTTCATGACTATTTTTCCTACTTCTTCACTCCTGTAGATTTTTAAATATGGAATTTGGACTTACGCTGATTAACAGTAGTCTTCTTCATATCATTCAAATTAGTGAGGTAAGATCATGTCAGATCCAACCTCATATGATGGCCTTCCTTGTTACCAACAGAGGTCCTGTTAGGGCTTTATTTGGCACCCAACTTTCTAGTATCTTGACAGCTATGGCACTCAGATGAGACCTCATGTCACATGAATTGTATCAGGGCTACAGATTTATCTGCAAAGTCATGCTCTAAAGTCCAAAAGGTTAATATTATGCCTTGGAATAAGTTCTGTTTTGTGTCTTTAATAAGCAGCCATCAAAATCCTATCCATTTCTTTTGTGCTGACCATTGCAATGGACCTCCTCTGCAGTGGCATGAGGGCACACTGAAATTTGTGAGTGCCTGGCTGTCTAGAGTAATAAAGGTGATGACTGCAGCCAGCTCCTCAGCTCCTGTCAGAAAATCACAATTTGCTTTTCTGTGAATTAGACCCTGAAGGAACCAAGTAGCTGTCTTAGTAATGACTTGATGAACATAGGTATTTCTAAGCTAATGTCTTGCCCTTTCTATTCCCTGTCCCTTAGATGTATTAGTGTCCATGAGTTTTGGTGAGTTTGTCTGAAAAATGTCTGAAATAGATATTCTGAGAGGGTGAAGGCTTTTGTGCAATATTTGAAAAAAATAGGAGAGATGTGCTATTATCACTCTCAGGAAGACAGACCAGATATTTCCTGAGCACTAAAATAAGAATACATTTGTCATGCAATGGCTTTACTCTAAGCTCAGGACCCTTCCTTTACTATCCTTTAAATGCTAATTAGCTTCACTGAATACCTCTGGAAAAGTGTCCCACAAATCAGGAAACATTAAATTATCACTTACTCTGCATTAACTGAAGGCATCAGAAGCCAGCAGAATCTCTGGAGTAGAGGAAGGAACCATGTTGCAGGTCTGGTTAATAGCCTCTCATAGCAGTTTTGGTGCCAACATACTGGGCTTTTGGTTCCTCTACCATGATAATTGGTCAATTGCCTTGGTGGAATCAAAACAAAAGACCACTGAGGGCTAAAAGAAGTAGGTTGTTTTGTGAAAAAGTAGAGATTAGGAAGGGAGGGACAGAGGAAACCGATACCAAGTGCCTTCTCTGTGCCAGGTGTCCTGTTAGGTGCTTTATGTAATGTGACAAAAAACTCTGTGAGATAGGTACCAACCAATTGCTCAGGGTGGAGAAACTGAGGAATATGGTGTTAAATGGTTTGTTCAAGGGATCAAAAAGTGTATTTGTTCTACTCAAGAGCTGACATTCTTAACTACAAAGACAATATTTTCATGTTATTGTTAGGCCTTAAATGCTCACTCACCCAATTTGACAACAGATTAGCTGGCATTTACCTTGCATAGGCCTGAGTTAATTGTACACAGGGCAAGGGAATTTTAAAGGGTGGTTGAAGAAGGGAAATACAGTCCAGAGCAAGGATCTCAACCTGATCTATCTAACTGATATACAGAAGCATCAAGACAATTTCAATAAGGGACTTCTGCTGGAGTAACAGTATTAACTTTGATGGATAGCTCACTCTCTTTGAGTAGATTTGAAATTTTACTTGGTAATGTCTCCAAGCTAGTAGTCTGTATCACTTACTATTTGTACATAAAAACTTTCTCTTCTGACAAGATCAGTTGCATCTAGTATTTAGTGCTGACAAGGTTCTTACATGCGAAGATGTTACGTAGTTGCAACACTTAGATTCACTATTTTATTTTATGTTATAGTTTACCATGTTCACAAAGGCAATTCTGAGGCAGGTAGTGTTAAGTAGTTAGGAATCGGATACTCCAAGTGGATAGTGACTATATTCTCTAGAGTCAACTTTTTGGCTAACCCCAAGGACAAATCTTTGTATATCCTTACTGACATTGTCTATATAGTCTGCTGATTTAAGCTTTTTGTTGACACAAAGAAAATCATTATTTACTTCTAGCTCAGCAGGAATACAAACAGCTCTCTCCCCTTTCCCATACCCACTCCTCTTTTGTCTTCAGGCTGATGTTCTTATTACACATTATAAACCTAAAATGAAGCTTATATCTATTGGCCATAGAATCTTAGCATTATTAGAACCTTTAGAAATAATTGACTAACATCATCATTTATACATAGATTAAAAACTCAAATCAAGAAAAATGATTTGAGCTGTCAAAAGTTATTCAGCTAGTTATTTAGTTAATGCTAAAATAAAAAAATCCTCTGATCTTGAATTCAATGCTCATATTCTATGAGAGTCCTAATTTTCTTTTCTTTTTTCTTTTTAAATCCAGGAGTCATACTAGAAGCCCCTTTCTCCCACCTTTAGTATTATTAACATTATTATTTAGAAAATACATTCAACTTTTGAAAAATTAGCTTGAATCTTTCGTGATCTTTGTTTTCCAGTGTAACTTTCCTGACACTGTGAATTCATTCCTCAGTTGGAGAGACAGGATGGGGTGGGGAGCAGGGGAGAGGTGCAGAGAGAAAGAGCACATAGTTTTAATAGCTTCTCTTTTGCGGCAAATCACATTTCACTCACAAACAGTTTCTGCAGTCGCCATTCCTCTATGTCTAGCTTAAATGTCAATGGGATCTCAAAGTCTTACAATTTTTGAATCCCTTAGGAATGAATTTCCTAAGTGGCAGCACAGGTGATTGAAACACAAATTCCCTTTTCATGATCAACATCTCAAATTACAAATAATGCATGAGACTTAAATATTCCCTCTGTCTCAGTCCTTACATTTTTATTTTCTGAAAATGCTAGCAAAGGTTTTCCAAAATTTCTTTGCTTAAATATTCATGGTTGGTCTGTGGGGCTGAAGGACACATTTATAAGACAGAGGTCTCTCTAACATAAACAGAAGGTTTTGGGCCCAGCTGGTGTTTGACAGTGGGGATATTTATCTTCAGTTAGCCTTTTGTTGAGGGACTTTCTTCCTTCACAAAAGTTCCCCTTTTAGTATTCACTAATAGAATTCATTAACTCTTTTGGATCTGGACCACTGTGCATTATAAACTGATATCCTAGAGATATCAGTTTATAGGGACATATCAAACATCAAAATCAGGCAAGAATATAGTTTATTTGGCAAAATGGGACATAAGTCTGGTCTGACAGTGAAAAGCCTGAAATGACCATTTAGAAATAAATCATTTTATTTTCTTTAAGGGGAATGTTATTAACATCCCCCTTAGTATACGTGAAAATGTGTATATGAATGTGTATGAAAATATGAACAAAATTTTTTGACATTACCTAATTGTGTCTTAGAAACAAAGGGCTCTTAATATACTAGCAGTTAGTTCTGGGTGTACCCAAGCATTTTGGGGAAGAATGAATTTCTCAAACCCTTAAAACTAAGAAAAAATTAGCATATATCGAGTGTTGCTTCAGGCCCGGACACTGTGTTAGGTGCTTTAGATACATACTTTAATTGAATTATCTCATTAACTTGGGAAGGTAGGTACTATTGTCCCTACTTTATATAACAGGAAAATAAGTGTGTCAATTCTTGGCCTATTTGCCCTCAGATTCATTCCTTGCCTTTCTCCTGCCTTGCTTTGCAGCACAGGAATGCTAACCCCTATAGGTTGTATTTCTCAGGCTCTCCAGAGATAATTTGATTCTGGCTATGTTCAGCCAAAGGGAGACACAGATCAGAGATTGGAGGGTGGGAGGTAGGAAGAGGCAAGAGTCTTTCTTACTGCACCCTCATCCTCCAGCCTGGGGCAGCACTTTCAGCAGTGACTGCATTTCCTCTGTGGCTCCAGCTCCCACCAGACAGACCTGCTGTAGTTCTAGCTTCTCCTAGGTGACTCTGGCCTCAGGGCTCTGGTAACACCACCTTCTCTCTTTGTTTTTTCGGTTCTAGGAATAGAAGTGGGCTGTCTGCTGTTGCTGACCTCTATGTTATCCCCCTTTCCTCTGTTTGGCTTCTCAGCTCCTCTTAGTATCTCTTCTATTTCAAGGACTCTGTCTAAAATGGTTTCTGATTTATTGGTTGGGCCATGACATAAACGGAGGCTTTACCCCAAATCGCATATTTAAGAGGTGATTAAAGCCCAAAAGTACATTCTCTCATTTTGGTTTGAAAATAAAAAAAATTATGATCTCTCTTTCTCTGTCTCTCTCTTTCTTTCTCTCTGTCTCTTAAAACTTTAAAAATATTTGGAGGAAGAAAAAGAGTCTAAAATATTTTCTCATCAAAATCATATTCCCAATTCTTCACTGGTCTCTATCCCTAGTTACTAGTATCCACATCGACAAGAGTTTGCTTGCCTGTCTTCCAGCTAGCCATTGATGTTACACTGTACATTGAGGATTTTTCAAACAACCTTTGATTATAGAGCTTGTTCTTTGTTTGCTCAATGGGAACATGCCTATATTTTAGTTTCTTAATTTCTCAGTGCCATTCCATTCTGCCCTTAGTCAGAACAGTTCTCTTTTGCTATTCATCAAATTTTATTTCTTCTGGTTATATCAAATCCAGTGCAGTAGATTTTTCTGAGACCTGGACCTCTGCAGAGGTCAGACAGTCTAAATCTTGAGCTTCCTTCAAGTAGTGAAATGGATGGTATAAATGAGAGAAGAATGGATGCAGGGAGAGAAGAAAAGGAGTGAGAAAAAATAGAGAAAGTAGCAAGATGAGAAAAGGCAGTGAGTAGCCAGAGAGAGGAGAGAGAGAAAGAGAGAAAGAAGAGAGAGAGAAATGGTTTTTAAATAGATTACGGCAAATGTTCTGTTGAGTTTTTCAGGACATATTTCAGAATGTAGCCACCTCTAATGACAGAGTGAAGATAATAATAGTCAATATTCCATAATTATCAAATGGTCTCATTTTTCCCCATGCAATGAGAGCATTTTTATAAACAGAGATACCACTTTGATTACATGATATATCTTGCTTTAAAACAATTTACTTACATTATTGAAGAGCAAATCAACAGAAAGCCAATTAGGACTTTATCCTGGAAATATAGTTGAGATTAGCTTTATTTATTCATCTATAATTAGAAAGTGCTTTATTTTGGGATTGACAGTTGTTGTGGATACAGCAAATTTCTGAAGTTTTATAAGATACCTACTCAGCTGGACTCTGCTAGTCTTATGCTGGAGAGTGTCATTCTCTCCAGCTGATACATGACGTGGCAGAAGTTTGGTTTAAAATATAACTTAAACTCTCTTTCTGTTGGTTTGGAGATTTATTATTGGCTTTCCCTATAAACTTGCAGCAGATGACTTGACTGAAATAGCATTTTAGTGATAGCCTAGTAGAGGGAATCCTCAAGCCTAAGGAGGGGGGCTTTGGGAAGCTTGTAATCCTCCTTTTCTTCCACTGGCGCCTGGACTATACCCAGGTAGACAAGGAAGTTAATGACCTTTTCTCAAATGCCCCACCACTTTCAAATATTTCTTTTTCTCCTTCCTCTCTACCTTCTTTATCTACCTTTCCCAACACACACACACACACACACACACACACACACACACACACACACACACACACTCTTCAGGGTATGGCACCCAGAAAGTAAATAAGCCTTTTTCTTTTTGCCCATTATAATGTTGAGGCCCTGGACTTTTTGTTTAGGAATGACTCCCCCAATACAATCTAATTTAATATCCAAAATTTTTGAAACAGTGCCTGCAGGTGTCCTAATGCCATAGCTTTCTCAAACATTTTTGCATTTGATAGTGGTCTCTGGTTCATAAAAGTAAAATAATGAGGATGCTGGTAACCTGGAAGGTGATATAGTTTGAATATTTGTCCCCGCCCAAATCTCATGTTGAATTGTAATCCTCATTGCTGGAGGTGGGGACAGGTGAGAGGTTTTGGATCATGACAGATCACTCATAGCTTGGTGCTGTCTTTGTGATAGTGAGTAGATTCTCCAGTGATCTGGTCATTAAAAATTATGTGACACCTCCTACCCCCATTTTCTGGCTTGTCTCCTGCTTTCACCATGTGACATGCCTGTTACTCCTTCATCTTCAGCCATGATTGTAAGTTTCCAAGTCATCCCCAGAAGCCGAAGCAGATACCAGCACCATAAAGCCTGCAGAACCCTAAGCCAAGTAAGCTTCTTTTAAGTTACCTAGTCTCAGGTACTTCTTTATAGAAATGCAAGAATGGCCTAATACAGAAGACCTGTAGGGAATTTAGTTAGTTTGTTTACTTTTGACTTTTGAATATTCCTCTGAACAAAGTCCTCCTTAGGATTTTAGGGATGGCCTCTTTCCTGACAATCCAGTGTTTCTGACATTGCAAGAGTACCTTGAAACCTGGGCCAAAAGAAGTCAGAGTTAGAAAAGTCCCATCACTTTTTCAGCAAAAGTACTTTCTTTGGTTTTTGATAAAGTTTTAGAAGCCCCTCTAGTTAGTAATCTAACATTAAAATGCAGGGGGGGATTCTCAACTAGATAGTTATTGGTTTTTACTATTTAAACTTCATCTTAGTAACCCAACAAAGTCAATCTCATTGTCTGACATCTCCCTATCAGCAACACTCCCTTGGGTCAAAAGCAGGAGAATTTATGAGGTAATACATTAGCTGGATACTGACTACAAGTTATTGCCATTGAAAAGTGTGTCAGGGGTAAGGGGACAGGCCCTATCAGGAGGGCTTTATGTCACTATTTCATGTTACTTTTATTGTTTTTATTTGTAATCGACACATAATAATTGTACATATTTATAGTATACAATGTGATGTTTCAATACATGTATACATTGTGTAATGATCATATCTGAGGAATTAGTATATCCATCACCAAGATCTCATAGAAGTAGAAAATAGAACAGTGGTTACTAGACATTGGGGGAGGATACGAGAGAGGGGAATGAAGAAGGGTTGGTCAAGGGGTCAAAGTTAGAATTGGAAAAGAAGAATAAATCCTGGTATTCTATGAAGCAATTTGAATCCCACTGAATTCTGCCTCCCAGGGCATAGTGGGGCTGCTAGGCACTGGGCACCACATGAAGGAAGTGCTAGGAGAAGACTGATTAAAGAAAGATAAAGGAGTATCTAGGGCCTACCATGTCCCTCAGGAGAAGCCCCAGAGGGAACCTGCACTATATTCTGTTTCTTGGCTCATGATTGGAATCATTCTGTATTTCACTATAGGATTTCGTTTGATTTCTTAGTTTATTTTACTTATTTGTTTTAGAGATGGGGTCTTGCCATGTTGCCCAGCTTGGTCTCAAATTCGTGAGCTCAAGCAATCCTCCCACCTCAGCCTCCCAAAGTGCTAGGATAATGGGCATGAGCCACCACACTTAGCCCAGATTCCATTTGATTTTTTTTTTTTTATTGCATTTTAGGTTTGGGGGTACATGTGAAGAACATGGAAGATTGTTGCATAGGTACACACATGGCAGTGTGATTTGCTGCCTTCCTCCCCATCACCTATATCTGGCATTTCTCCCCATGCTATCCCTCCCCAACTCCCCACCCCCCCACTATCCCCTCCCCTTTTCCCCCGACAGACCCCAGTGTGTGATACTCCCCCTCCCTGTGTCCATGTGTTCCCATTGTCCATTTGATTTTTTAACCGTGACTTACCTTGTTCTGACTTATTCAGACTAATTTTTTAAAAGTGAGTTGGAGAGTTTAGCAAGACAACTCACTTTGACCATTTCTGTTTTTTGAATTACACTTTTATTTCCCTCTTTCAAACTGTTTGAAATTATCTATTTCCCCATACTCAGTGTCTCATTCCAAATTCCTCTCCTTTGTCTGGGAAGCAGAAACCCCTTTAGGGATTATTTTTTCCGAAAGCTAATGTAGTCTGGCTGATTTCTCTAGAGAAAATGGGAACAGGTAGAAAGGAGTGTTCTTAATATATTATCCTTGCTGTTCAACTTGCATCAAATTCTAAGTTATTCGGAATGGCTTGCCAATCGATGGGGAGTCCTAGCCTCTCCATCTTAATCCTCATGACTCTACCCACCTCTGGAATGAAGACAGTTGCTTTTCTTATTTGAAGAGAAGTGAATAAAGAAGCTATTCAGAAAATAGGTACTGTAGTTCTACAAATGGTGACATTATAGCTAATTTCCCAGAATAATCTGGTCTTGTGTTTCAGTCCTATACTGGTAAGTATATTTGTAAGCATTAATTGATATATGGGTGAAGGGTATGAGCTACAATTTTCTACAGGTATTATTTCCTAGTCTATTCGTTCTGCAGTATGTCTATTAATGCAGTTGTCTACCTGTTAGAGTTGTTTCTTTGTGGACTGGGTATATGATGAGGAGATACTTTCTACATATAAAGCAGCCTACTGAATTCTGTGCTGACTGTATTTTAATCTACGTTTACCCCAGACTTCATCCTTTTCAGTAACATTGGTTGAAACTGAGGCATCTTAACAGATTCAAAAGTAGACATTGTTATAAAGTAACTGTTCTGTACTAGCAAGGACATAGGACTTTGAGGCAGAAGACCAGGGTTTACCTCCTAGCTCTATCACTTATTAACTTTGTGATTGGGTGAGTTGTTCAGTGTTTCTCCAAATGTTTATTAATCTTCCAAATAGAAAAACAGTCATGAATTGCTTAATGATGGGCATACTTTCTAAATAATGTGTCATTAGCCCATTTTCACATTGTGTGAAAATCAGGCTATGTGAACAATAGGCTATATGGTATAGCCTATTGCTTTCAGGCTACAAACTGGTACATTATGTGACTGTACTGAAGACTGCAGGCAATTGTAACACAATGGTAAGTATTTGTGTATGGAAACATATAAACATAGAAAGGTGATACATTGCACTACAATATGATGGCTACAACCTGACTAGGTAAAAGGGAACTTTTCACTTCCATTACAATCTTACGTGACCACCAACGTATATATAGTCTGTCATCATAAGGACTGTGCATGTAGCAACACTTACCTTGCAAAACTGCTGGGAGGATTAAATTAACTAACATATATGAGGTTAATCTAGTGACTAGGCTGGAACACAGTAAGGGCTCAACATAGATTAGATGTTTGCCAGATTAATTAATTCTTTCCTGGATCATAGAAATGAAAACCAATTGGTCTGTTTGATGTTAACAGATCCCCAGTCCCCTGGGATGTATTTCCAGTTTATGCTGACTCAGCCTCAGTACAACTGGGTTATCATGTACTTCACATGGCTGAACCTCATCTTTCTACTTTATTTACCTCCTTTGAATCATTTATCCTCTCTTACCTTCTTTCTGTATTAGGGAGTATTTTGGCTTTTTGAAATAGCTATATATATTGTTTATTGACCTCTCAGAAAGCAAAGTATCTGATTTGTTAGCAAGCATTTGGTGACCGTGGTAAATTTTCCTAAGACAGTTTTCTACAGCTTTGGCTAAATAATATGGTATTAGCCTCCCATCTGGGAGGAACAAACAAATTAAGTGCTAGAGTTCTAACCCCCTCTTTATTGGGCTTGTTAGAATAGGAGGCAAGTATTCCTGCTCTTCTTTCTTTTGGTCTGCTGTTTGCTGTGTGTCCCTGTGTGTCCTTGTGCTTACCCACTAGCACGTGTCTCTCCTCTGTCAGTATTTGTTGGGTGGGGGAGTATAAGGTACTCCATTCTGAATTCTCTAGAACTTGCTTTTCACTTTCTTCTTCTGAATACTGGTTCTATACTTTGGAGCTGGGTCATCTTGGGCCAGTTGCTTGACTTTTGTGCTCAATTTTCCCATCTGCAAGATCTAGGAAATATTAAGTAGCTGGCAAGGCTGTTGTGAGGATTGTTAACCTGTAGTTAAAGCCCTTAATGGACTGGAAAACACTGTGCAAATATGGTATGAGGGAAGTAGACAATTGAAGAAAAACTTGGAGTTAAAATATGATTCACATATTCTGAGAGTGGCAAGTGTGGCTAAATCAGAGCCTCTGGTGTTCTTTCCAATTGCCTTCTTTTCTTGCTGTCTCCTCTTTCTCCACTCCTGAGAGTTGTCATCTTTGGGGAACACACAGGCAGGATTGGATAGAGGTAAAGGAGCCATGCTAACTCTCACTATTCTCTCATGTCTCTGGCATGCTTCCCCACCTCCAGTCCCCAAACTGGTCTTTTGGGCCCCTCTAAATAAGTCCATGTCGTGATCTCCAGAGCCTGTGAATGTTACCTTACATGACAACAAAGGACTTTGCAAATGTGATCAAGTTAAGAATCTTTAAGGTGATGAGATTATCCTGGATTATCTGGGTGGGTCTGATGTAACCACAAGGATCTTAAAGGTGCAGGAGGAGCTAGAGACAGGAGGTAATGTTAATACGAAGTGGAGAGACGTGGAGATGCCACACCACTAGCTTTGAAGCTGGAAGAAGTTAAGGAATACAAAGAATGTAGCTCTAGATGCTGGAAAAGTCAAGAAAACAGATTCTCCCTTAGAACCTTGAGTGAGAGCAACCCTGTTGATACCTGGCTTTCAGCCTAGTAATACTTATTTCTGATTTCTGCCCTCTAGAATTATAAGCTAATACATGTGTATTGTTGTAAGCCACCAAATCAGTCATACTTTGTTATAGCAGCAATAAGAAACTAATACATGAGGAGTGGTGATTAAATGGTATTTGTAGATTCTACGAGTGACTATGTTAAATATTCACATCTTTATCTCTACATGGCTCGTTAACTACTGCCTAAGACCTAATGCACCAAGCATGACCAACCATCTCAGTATACCTTGTCTTGGCAACGAAAGTCGTGCATTCAGTGAAACCCATTAGTCCCATCACACAGATCACTGGTCATCCCAGATGAATCCAATTTTCCAGATTTTTCTCAGTCTTAGTTATGAAGCTTCTTTCTCCAGGACCTCTTCTGCTGTTTATGTTCCTGCCTTATCACCAATTTTATTAGTTTGAATTCAGACACCAACTGAGCTTTACATGGCTGATTTCTGTTTATGTTCCCAACACTAGCCCTGAGCCCCCTCTGTGTCACTTCTCTTTGCCCCATGTTCCGAGTGAATGCTGCTGATGCTTTTGTGGTAAAGTCTTCTCCAGTCTCCACCCTCACTGGACATGGTCTTGCTATCATCACACATTCTTGTTCTGGATTTGAAAGACCATGTTTTGCTTTGGAACGTCTGTAAATTTGTCTGCAAAGTTGTGTCTTTCTTGTTTGCGCTGTGAGGCAATGGAAGAACATTGAATCACTGCTGTTTGAATGTCACATCCCCAGTCTGGCAGTGTGGGGCATGTTGAATTCTCATGAGTGGTATCTCAGTCCAGATTACCCCTCATGCCGAATGCTTATCACTGTAAGGGGATCTAATACACAAATATACAAACATAATCAGGAGGGAAATTACTCACAGAAAACAAGAGATTCTCAACTTTACAAAAGACTTAACCTCATGGTTTACTTAAATAGCAAGTCCCCATAGTGGATTGAAAATGATTTACTTTTGAAAAAAGAAATTTACAGCTTTCAAGGACATTTATGGTACTAAATGCTGTAAGCCTGCATTAACTCTATAAATGCTATGACTGTCTGAATGTGTGATATTTGAATTCTCTTTATTGAGTTGATGATGCACCTCTGATTTTACAAGGTACTGTGTTCCAAGAAAAAGGCATTTTGTAACTATCTAATCTATTCTGACAACCCTCTGAGGGGTAAGTTACCAGCCAGTCAGCTATCCACATGGACCCAGTACTAATTGGTAAGCCTCTCTGTCCCTGTTTTCTTCTCTGTGGGGATCCCCCTCTGGCCCCCCTCCTTCCATCAGCAGTAGGGGGCAGTTCATTTTGATTCTCAGATGTATCCCTGCCAGAGGGTTTCAGCAGTTCCAGACCAATATTTTTGTACTCATTCTCAATTCCCCTTATTGCTAGGCTAGCCCTGACCTTTCCCTTCCATTCTCATAATTGGCCAGCTGTCTTATTCTGAGAGCCAGTCTTTACTTTGTATCTTGGCTCTGATTAATGTCTTGTTCCCAGTGCTTAAGACCTTACCTTGGTAGCCTGCCCAATGTCTTCATTCCCCTAAGATTGCCCCAGTCTAGATTTTTGTCAGCACCTCTGCCACTCCCACCACAGTGTGAATACTCCCTGAATTGTAGCCCAGTGATTAGGCCCTGCTAGCTGCTCACAGGTCAGTAGGCAGTTAGCTTTAGGGACTATCTAATATCACCATTTCTTTGGATTTTCTGTTTCCATATAAATAATCTGAGCACAGGAACTATGTCTCATTTATCTCAATTTTCCTAGTATTCTCTTCAAATCTTTTCATCTACTCAGTGAAGTTTATTTAATAGGTGAGACTCTAAACAAATGAATGGATGAGCAAGTGAACTAACACATGAAATACCAGTCAGGAGACAGCTATTAATTTTGCACTGGGCCCGCTATTCCAACTGATAGCTATTACCTATTGTTCATCCTTTAGATGTCCTGCTCTGCCTGCCAGATTGGATATCCTCCCATCACTTGCAGCTGGGTATACCCTTTGAAGTCTCTAGCCAAACTTAATATGTAGATTTTTGCCAGGACATGGCTTTACCCAATGCATCCCTTGTCTTCAAGGGGTCTGTGTTTTATTAGGGCATTCAAGACAAATGTAAATCAGCACAGAGAGCTGTGATTAACTGGTGAAGAATTTCTGGATTCATTTGAGGATACTATAGCTATGTTACTCCCAAAAGGATTCATTCATTCAAAAAATTTTTCAGAGCACCTGTTTATTTGTCAGGGTCTTACAGAAAAGAGAGGGCATTCTTCTGTTGGGATAATTTTTTGAGGATTTATGTACATAGGGACTAATTAAAAAGGTGTGGGTGGGGAGTATGGCAGCATAAGGGATAATCAACAGTGAGGCATTAGTAACTGTGGAGGTGCTGCCACATAAAGATGAAGGGCCAAAGAGGAGGGGAAGGTGTGTATACCACAACCTGAAGGAAACAGTGGAGGAGAGGTGTCCTTGTTGAGAGGAGTAGTAATTTTTTATTGAGGAACACAGCTAGCCCAAGGTGACCCTGCAGTGAGGGAATCAGGAGAATAAATGCTATAACCTTACTCTTTTTCTCCCTCCAATTTTCTATTGGAACTTCTCTTTAGCTGAGCCAAACTGGCAGCCAGAGGGCAAAGGATCCTTACAACGGCAGACAGCAAGGTAGAAAAACATAAAGAGGGGTGCTGAGGTTGGAGGGGCATGTAAAAAGAAGATATCTAATACACCTTGCTATGTGTATAACATTGAGCTAAGTGCTGAGAACCTTCTAGGAAGCATCAAGCCTTCTTCATCAAGAATATTGAAGAAGAGGGGAAAACATCAATTATGTGACAAGAAAGAGAAGAGCCATTATTATTGTCTTGAAGATAATTTTAATTAATTTTAATTAACTCAAAACAACACACATACATAAATAAGACAAATCAAGACAACTACTTGGCCCACACAATTTCAATCCCTTTTATTAGTTTAGGGTTCTCCTTGTACTGAGATTTATTCTCTGAATCTCCCTTGAGGACCAAATATGGATAAAAGTTTTGATTTTGTTCACTTGACTGACATTCAGCAGTTGCTAAAGATGCGTCCCAGCCAGCAATAGTTCCTACCTTGACCTTGCTCTTTGAAAGCTGGTGATTGGTGGACACCAGTCTTTCTTGTGTTGCATGACCTCTGGGATATAACTCTATCCTGTGTGGACCCTAATACTAATATGCTAATTAGTTTCCTTAGGATATTTGGTTCATTCATTCTCCTTTTTGCTTACTATAGGTTGAGCTATAGGGAGGCAATTAGAGATAAAGACCAATAGCAATGGGCGCTTTGGCCCCATTGGAGTGAAATCACTGGAGTAGTTATAATAGAAAGTTCTATGATTGCCCTGAGGTTTGCAAGAAGGATGGAGGCTGCTATAAGGACTGTGATCAGAGTGAACTAGCAACAAAGTAGTCATCAAGCCCTGGTAAAACAAAATACTCATTAGATTAACAGATAATATAATGTTGGAAGTTGGCTGGTTCTACAATAAGAATTTGTGGGGACTATGCAAACTGGGAGAGCACCCATGCAGTTTAAGAGCATTCACATACATGATTTAGAATAATATCGTGCAGTCCAAACAAAACATGTCTGGACTTCAGGTCCACATTTTATGACTTCTGAATTCTGTGTGACTAATAACTGTGAAAGTGATTAGAGGCCAAGACCAGGAAAGGGAAAATGTGGAAAGATGACTGTATGGTACCGTGGATAGCTGAAAGGTGGGAAAGGATTCTTAATGCTCAGTTGAAGAAAAACTCAGGAAAATATTCTCAGAGAAGATGTCTGGCATGTTGTCATGGTATTCTGATGCTACCTTAGGGCCAGTCTCTGGCACCTTGTTTACTGCTAGAACAATATATCCTTTCCTACTGAAACTGTCACAGGAGAGATTTAGGGAATCAGACCTAATAAGCAGGAGATAGCTTAAGCTATTTTCATAACTATAATTTAAAAAAATTATATAACTTCCTAGAGAACATAATTTGTGAGTTATGAATTGTGTTACTTTAAAATTTAATGAAATATTTTTCTAAGTTGCCTTGATGTTAGTAAATCATAAGATTAGCATTAATTTGTCAGTAATATATTGAACCATCCCATTCTCTGGTTAATTCTGTTAGACCAAATTTTCTTCCTCCTTCTTTAATATGCTCTATTTGATGACCAATCGTATGTGTATCCACCTATCTTCCACACCCAGAATACATTTGTTAAATCATTTCTATTCTGAAAGCCCTTGGAAGTGTTTTGGGGTTACAGCAGTTTAAGGAATTTGAATATAGAAGAACCAAGATAGGATTGTCAGAACTTGGAATCGACCCTGGCCAGAAGACACTTAGATGCTAAATACAGCTAAATAGAGGAGTCTGGCAGATACCATAAATCTGTGCAGAAATGGAATCAAGTCCAAAAAGGTCAACACAAGCCATGGGGTAACCGGGATGGTTTACAGTCTAGGGAGTCTAACAGTACCAGTGGCTAGATGTAGCCAGAAGGTTTGGTGATCACCAACCCTAAGACAAAGGCTGATGGTGTTTAGCTATTTCAAAGCATGTGCAAATACACAGAGCTATTCTGGTGGTAAAAACAGGTGGTCAAAGACTTAGATATCAAAGGCAGAGATATTAGGATAATTGCGTAATTCTCATACCTGGTTTTCTACCATATATCTTAGGTAATATGTTAGACAGCCCAGAGTGAAAGCCTGACTCTCAGATAGTCTATTTGCACTATAAGACAATTATTCCAAAATGTGCCTGGGACAGCTTTATATGCAGACGTGAATTGACTAATGCTGATGTCTTCCCAGAAATGAAGGAATCTTACCAAATTTAGACAGTGACGTTGAGAGCCTTTTATAGGCATTCCGAAACATAACTCTTAGGAATTATCCACTTGTCATGGCTTTTTGCCATTGGTTCTGAAGGAATGTCATGCATCAAAAACTCCTGTATATTTTAATAGTTTTCTGGGGGATAGAAATAAACTTATGTATTAAGTAGTCCAAATGACATACTCAGGCTTTATTTTCCCACTGAATTAAACTGCTTTAATTATTTTTACTTAGTTCGATCACACAGATTTGATTTATTCACTTATTTCGTACAAGTATGAAGGAAAGAAAAAAAGAACCTTAACATTTATTGAATATTTACAAAGTGCAAGACATTGTACTGTTTACCTACATTATTGCCTCAGTAATATACTTAGATAGGAATTGTTATCTTTGTTTTAGAAATAAGGCAACTGAAGGTAAGAGAGGTGGAGTAGCTTGCCTAAAGTCACACAGCTGGAAAATGGTGGAGCCAAGATTGGAACTACCATGTATTTGTTTCCAGAATGACATTCTTTTCATCATAAGCTGTGTTCTTAAGAAGATTTTGTTATATTAAGGCAATTTGAATCAAACTCAATGACAATAGAAGTGTAACTCATTTTGCAAGAGGGCACTATGCATGTACTAGACATATGACAGATGTTTGTCAAATTAGTAAATAGCTGAATATTTGAAAATACAGTGGTTTAACAGTAACTCTCACATAAGAATTGTTTTGTATAGAACCATGAGTAAAATAAAACCTTTCTCAATTTTAGTCTGAGATTTAACCTCTTGGATTTTAATTACTGCATTTTTCATTACCCGATGGTGCTTCTGCATTTTAATAATCATCAGCTTTCAGTAACTAATACCAGTGTGTATCAGTAATAAGCTTTGCTTTATGAATGAATTAATGAATGTATCAGCCATCTTTTCCCCAAAGGAGATGTTAATGACATTTCCTGAAACACAATGAGGCTAGTGAGTCTTCGAAATGTGAAAAGTTAAATCTGTAATTTTAATCTGTAGACTGCATTTTATTTCACACTGGGGGGGAACTCCGATGTTACTTTTTTATTATTTTCTTGGTTGTTTCTTTTTGAATCCCAAGTTTCAAGTAATGCTTTGAAAAATATGAGAAGCTAAATGCCACATTTACAATTCTTTTTGAAAGGCCTAACCTTTATTAAAGTAACTGGGTAAATACAATTCAAGAGGGTTTACTTCTCTTGTAAATTAAATGGTATGTTTGTAGACTGAAAGGTCAATTTCTCAGCAGAGTCTGGTTTTCAAAAACTATCACTTTTTGCCACGATAAATCAAGAAAGCTAATTTGTTTTACATGTATGATACACAAGCCATAATGCTGTTCATCTGATTTCAAGCTCAGTTACTTGTGACAAGAGAGCACTTTTATAATGAAGTGTAAATGCTGGCTTCTGAAGACAGATGTAAAAGAAGTTTGAACTGAAATATTTAGTTTCCTACACTCAAATAACTGAATTCATATTTTGAGATATGTAAGTCAATCATGCTCTACATGTCACTTTTGGTCTTTTTAGTCATTTCATACCTTGCTACAGAAAATATTATTTTTCTTCTTTTCATTAAAAAGAAAAATCAATTTTCCCTTTTTATTATCCCCCAAAAAAATTCTTTGAAAATCAAATGCCACTTTAAAACCTCTCTCTCTCTCTTTATGTGTGTGTGTGTGTGTCACACACAAATTCCCTCTCTCTGTCACACACACACACACACACACACACACACACACACAGACAGAGAGAGAGAGTGAGAGAGTGAGAAGACGCCTCCTGCTGGCTTTGGTTGCAGGTATTTGTTTTGGCTTTGGACTCACTCAGTTTTGAAATCCCGCTACTTAAGAAATCCATGAGGGAAATCATGCTTTGAGACTGCTAGCTTTGAGAAGAGCCTGCCCAAAGCAAATTTAATTGAGAGGTAAAGTCTTAGGCTTGATTCATTTCTGGATTTTAAGGGTTTTTGTTGATTTCATACAGATAAACAGGTAGCCATCTATAAAATGGTTGGACTACATGAATAATAAGGCCAAATACTAAATGTTAAGTAAATACTAAATACAAATAATTGTAAACACTTGTTCCAACAAGGATATTTGAGCAACTGTTAATATGCTTTATTTTTTGTCATGGTAGGAGTTCAGTTTAGTTCAACATGTTAACTAATCACTTATGTGATAGGTTTTGTATTCAGGACTGGGGATTCAGAGAAAATAAGTTACCAGCTGTCTCTTCTTTTTTCTTTCTTCTCAGTTCACTTTTCTTGGCCACATATTTTTTTAATTTGTTTATTTATTTATTTATTGGTGTCAGCGAAATGTGTGAAAACTTCCACTCTAGAAGTCTTAGATTGGGTAATTACTGACTTTTTTTTTTTTTTTTAATTGTTGATGCTCTGAGGCTTGCCTTGAGGACAGATAAGTTTGTGGTACATTCTTATCCTAGCACTATGGATCATTAAAAGTCTGAGGTACAACAAATCATATTACCGCTCTGAACTTAGATTAGATTAACTTAGTATACTTTGTTACACTTCTTACTATAACAAAAGTTATAATAAGATTAGATTAACTTAGTATTTTTTGTTACAGTTCTTACCTTGCTTTGTTTGCCCAAAATATTTAGCTCAGTCTTCTCATAATTTAACCTCACAACAAACGTGTTTATTGGAGCAGCATTGGGTTGAATTACGTTCAACCAATATTGCTGTTTAAAAAAGCACTCTGCTAGCCCCTGTGGGCAATACAACAGTGAGTAAGTTCCAGTCCTTTCCTCCAGGCTCTCTAGGCTTGGCTGGGGAGAAGATAATTATGCAAGTAAGTATAATAAGGCAGGATGTAAGAAATGTCATAACAGGAATGAACAAAATGCTATGGCAGTTTGAAAGGAGGGAGAGATCCCATGTAACTGGATACATCTGAAAATGTTCCTGGGGGTTGTGGCATTTGAGATGGGCTTTGGAGAATGGGTATGATCTAATAAGCAAAGATGCACAGAAGGCCTGTCTAAGCAAGAGGAGTCAGAGCAAAAATCTGGCACACATAAGGAATGTTTTTCTGCAATGCAGAATTCCTGTAGGGTATGGTGGGAGATGAACCTGGAAAGAGAATTTGGAATCATATTGAATAGGGCTTTGCATGCTGAGCTGAGGAATTTGTAGTTAAATCTGTAGGCAGTGTAGGCATAGCATTAAAGATTTCTAAAACATTTATTTACTTAGCAGAGAGAATGACATGCTCAAACACTTTTTTGCAGGGAAATGATCTCAACAGTTTGTGTAGGCTGGATAGAAAGGAGAAAGCCACTCCACTTCAAAATGACCACTAAAACCTCCCCCACCACCCCGATACAGTAGAAATGCAGCCCTCATTGTAAAAACTCTCAGAAAATATAGAAAAGCACAAAGAAACTAACATGCAATTTCATCATCTAATCTTCTGCATTATTTACATTTTAATGTATCTGCTGCATCCATTTTTATTTTTCTATGTATGTATGGTATTGTATAAAATCTGCTTATTCTGCCTCCTAATAGACTGGGAACAATTATCCAGGCCATTCAGTGAGTGTAAAACAGTGTTTGAAAGGTAAATTGTGTTAGGTTTGAGAACAAGCAGTAAGTTTACAGTGTCATCAAGTAGAGGCCTTGCTAAGCTTGCTTTAATAAATATAAGAATTACTTGTAATTAGAATGCCAATTATTTGATTATAGTTAGTGCTGCTATAGTGTCTAATTTTTATAAGTAGGTTCAACATGCAACTACATCATATTCTTCCATTGTTAACTCACTAATATTTAAAAAATATTAGTATAATATTAATCCATAACTTTGTTTTGATCGAGATTTTCAGAATTTAGTTCGTGCGTTCCAAATTTATACTGATTATTTTCAGCATTAGCAAATTTATTTAGAAAGAGAATTTTTCACTTCTCCTTGTGTTTTTTTTTTTTCTTTTTACTGGACACTGCATTAACCTTTTTCTGGCCAGTTTCCCTCTATTGTTAATGCTTCAGTTATTTGGAGGGACTATTATGATATTCCAGTGGGATTTTAAAGCACCTGAGATGGCACAAATTAAACAGAAATTGTACTTATTTATCAGAAATATATAGCTGTTAAGGGTGTCAGAGACTTCAATATTATAGAGTGATTGTTTTCTTAGAATAAGATTTGTTTTCCAGTATTCTGTTATTTAAATGAAGGGTTACAAAAACCACTTCACCACCCCTCTTTGCTTATTAATCCCTTAAATTCAGATTTAGTGTCCCCCACATTATGGTTCATGGTACTGCTTCAGTTGTATAAACTGATGTCCTATCTGTCATGGACTTTCAACTAATATGATGTTTTAGTGCTGCTTTCTCAGCTTAGCTTGTCGGCGGCTATCCCTGGACCCCCATCTGCTTTATAGCTCTGTGTTTCATAAGCAGAATGTGACTCCACCAGGCTTGTGTGGATAATACTATAAACTCTGTTGTAATGGCTCATAGGATTGGATAGCGGCTATTATACATCTAGCCTGGAGTGCTAATGTCTAAAGTTAGGCATGGAATTTGTAAACTGTAATGAAATGACTTTCGGATGTATTTTGGCCCTGTGCTATGTAATCACAACAATAATGTATCAGAGACATTATCCTTCTCCCTCTCATGATTAAATGCTATACTCTTCCTTAACTAGACTATTGAATAGTGTGTGTAAATCTCAGTGTCCCTTAAGCATTATTAATGCCATAAAGCTGGGATGCTGTAATTATCAAATATTTCTCCCTTCTCGAATTATTTGCTCTTTCTGGGCTGTCTCTTGTGACATTAGTACATTAGTGCCGATCCAGGTCTCAGACCTTCAGCCTTTTCCCCTTCATAAATATGTTTTTATTTAAAGAGGTGGTAAGAATGCATTTAGCACATTTCCCTTAAACAACAAGGTTGATAAAATGAAGCCATTTCTGTTCAAAAGGTCTCTGAAAGAGAAGACTGTAAATTGTTATGCAGGATAACACGTTACACAGGATTTAAAGGGAGTACAACATACCTTCACATGGAAACACATACAGATGGAAAACATATAAATTACGGATTGATTTACTATATCACAAACTTTAATTTTGCAAAGGGACTCTCTATGAGATTCTAAAAGGAGAGAACTTCTTAAGGCATGTAAGTTTTTAATGACAGGTTGTTGCTAATTTGGCGACCACTGGGGACACAAGTTAAGAGAAAGTTAAAGTATAGAAATTACTGCCTATGGAAATAAAGATGTTCTTCGAAACCAACGAGAACGAAGACACAACATACCAGAATCTCTGGGACACATTTAAAGCAGTCTCTAGAGGAAAGTATATAGCAATAAATGCCCACTTGAGAAGCAAGGAGAGATCTAAAATTGACACCCTATCATCAAAATTGAAAGAGCTAGAGGAGCAAGATCAAAAAAACTCAAAAGCTAGCAGAAGACAAGAAATAACTAAGATCAGAGCAGAACTGAAGGAGATAGAGACACGAAAAACTCTTCAAAAAATCAATAAATCCAGGAGCTGGTTTTTGAAAAGGTCAACAAAATAGACAGACCACTAGCCAGATTAATAAAAAAGAAAAGAGAAAATAATCAAATAAATGCAATAAAAACGATAAAGGGGATATCACCACAGATTCCACAGAAATTCAAACCATCATCAGAGATTATTACAAACAACTCTATGCACATAAACTAGTAAACCTGGAAGAAATGGATAAATTCCTGGACACATGCATCCTCCCAAGCCTAAACCAGGAAGAAGTCGAAACCCTGAATAGACCAATAACAAGGTCTGAAGTTGAGGCAGCAATTAAGAGCCTACCACCCAAAAAAAGCCCAGGTCCAGATGGGTTCACAGCCGAATTCTAGCAGACATGCAAAGAGGAGCTGGTACCATTCCTTCTGAAACTACGACAAACCAACAGCCAATATCATACTGAATGGGCAGAAACTGGAAGCATTCCCTTTGAAATCTGGCACTAGACAAGGATGTCCTCTCTCACCACTCCTATTCAATATAGTACTGGAAGTTCTAGCCAGAGCAATCAGGCAAGAAAAAGAAATAAAGGGTATTCAAATAGGAAAGGAGGAAGTCAAATTGTCTCTATTTGCAGACGACATGATTGTATATCTAGAAGACCCCATCGTCTCAGCCCAAAATCTCCTGAAACTGATAAGCAACTTCAGCAAAGTCTCAGGATATAAAATCAATGAGCAAAAATCACAAGCATTCCTATACACCAATAACAGACTTAAAGACAGCCAAATCAAGAACCAGCTGCCATTCACAATTGCTACAAAAGAGAATAAAATACCTAGGAATACAACTAACAAGGAACGTAAAGGACCTCTTCAAGGAGAACTACAAACCACTGCTCAATGAAATAAGAGAGGACACAAACAGATGGAGAAATATTCCATGTTCATGGCTAGGAAGAATCAATATTGTCAAAATGGCCATACTGCCCAAAGTAATTTACAGATTCAACACTATCCCTATCAAGCTACCAATGACCTTCTTTGAAGAACTGGAAAAAACCACCTTAAACTTCATATGGAACCAAAAGAGAGCCCGCATAGCCAAGTCAATTCTAAGCA
The DNA here is from genome assembly GCA_036589455.1 of Ateles fusciceps. Taxonomy (NCBI): domain Eukaryota; kingdom Metazoa; phylum Chordata; class Mammalia; order Primates; family Atelidae; genus Ateles; species Ateles fusciceps. The sequence continues at coordinate 50,741 of JAZHEH010000542.1, read as the reverse complement.
AAAAGAACAAAGCTGGAGGCATCACACTCCTGGACTTCAAACTATATTACAAAGCTACAGTAATCAAAACAGCATGGTACTGGTACCAAAACAGAGATATAGACCAATGGAACAGGACAGACCTCCGACGCAACACAACACATCTACAACCACCCGATCTTTGACAAACCTGACAAAAACAAACAATGTGGAAGCGAGTCCCTGTTTAATAAATGGTGTTAGGAAAACTGGCTAGCCATGTGCAGAAAGCAGAAGCTGGACCCCTTCCTGACACCTTACACTAAAATTAACTCCAGATGGATTAAAGACTTAAACATAAGACCTAACACCATAAAAACCCTAGAAGAAAATCTAGGCAAAACCATTCAGGACATAGGCGTAGGCAAGGACTTCATGACCAAAACACCAAAAGCAGTGGCAACAAAAGCCAAAATAGACAAATGGGACCTAATCAAACTCCACAGCTTCTGCACAGCAAAAGAAACAGTCATTAGAGTGAATCGGCAACCAACAGAATGGGAAAAAATTTTTGCAGTCTACCCATCCGACAAAGGGCTGATAACCAGAATCTACAAAGAACTTAAACAGATTTACAAGAAAAAAACAAACAAGCCCATTCAAAAGTGGGCGAAGGATATGAACAGACACTTTACAAAAGAAGACATACGTGAAGCCAACAAACATATGAAAAAATGCTCATCATCACTGGTCATTAGAGAAATGCAAATCAAAACTACATTGAGATACCATCTCATGCCAGTTAGAATGGCGATCATTAAAAAATCTGGAGACAACAGATGCTGGAGAGGATGTGGAGAAATAGGAATGCTTTTACACTGTTGGTGGGAGTGTAAATTAGTTCAACCATTGTGGAAGACAGTGTGGCGATTCCTCAAGGACCTAGAAATAGAAATTCCATTTGATCCAGCAATCCCATTACTGGGTATATATCCAAAAGACTATAAATCGTTCTACTATAAGGACACATGCACACGAATGTTAATTGCAGCACAGTTTACAATAGCAAAGACCTGGAACCAACCCAAATGCCCATCGATGATAGACTGGACAGGGAAAATGTGGCACATATACACCATGGAATATTATGCAGCCATCAAAAACGATGAGTTTGTGTCCTTTGTAGGGACATGGATGAACCTGGAAACCATCATTCTCAGCAAACTGACACAAGAACAGAAAATCAAACACCGCATGTTCTCACTCATAGGTGGGTGTTGAACAATGCAAACACATGGACACAGGGAGGGGGAGTATCACACACTGGGGTCTGTCAGGGGAAAAAGGGGAGGGATAGTGGGGGGGGGGGGAGTTGGGGAGGGATAGCACGGGGAGAAATGCCAGATATAGGTGATGGGGAGGAAGGCAGCAAATCACACTGCCATGTGTGTACCTATGCAACAATCTTCCATGTTCTTCACATGTACCCCCAAACCTAAAATGCAATAAAATAAAAAAAAAAAAGAAATTACTGCCTATGGAAGATTTATGAGCACAAGTCACCTTGTTTCTGAATTTAGAATATAAGCCAATGAGGAAAACAGAAGACTATTAAATTTATCTTTTTTGAGCACCTACTATGTTGTATGCACTTTATACATGTGATTTTATCTAATTCTTAGATCAACTCTATGAACTACATGGTAGCTTCACAGATAGAACAGAGCAAAGATTGCTAGAGTTGCACAGCAAGTGGTGACACTGATTAAAATGCATTTTTCTTCAAGGATTGTGCTCTTTATACATTATAAACAAATGGGATTGACTTAGAAAATTTCCATGTATGTGCATTTTTTTTCAGACTCAGAGTCAATATATTCAATAAGGGACACATGCATGGATAAATATGATTTTAAATCTTTGAAACTTTATTCAGTAAATGGCCCAAAATTCTTTCCCCTGCTGATCATTCAGTATGGTCCCCAAGAACCTTATTTAATAGAAAGGTACATCTGCTGTGACAGTGATAAAAAAAAATATTCCAAAGCCAAACAGAGAAGATTTCTAAATTTGTTTCTGCTTGGGATGATTTGTGTAGGCATTCCCTTTCATTAGGGTGACTGATTGGTATCATGCTTAAATTCAAGTTTTGCATTTTCGTGACAATTCCAGTTAAAGTGCATTTATTAAGACAGTGTGGTGTGGTAACAGGAACATGGATATTGGGGTCAACAAGATTAGGATCTAATTCCTCTTTTCCCAGTCATTGGCTGTAAAACCTTGGTAAAATCACTAACCTCTCTGAGCTCCAGTTTCCTCATCTGTTCCTCATTTTTTATCAGAAGAATAAAGAATATTAAGTTTCCTTAGATGAAATCACTTCCCCTCCACTTTCATTCCTAATCATAGGAGAGTTTCAGCCAATCATACCTGTAATAACATGGATGGGCCCTGTAATGGATACATAATTAGGTTAATGAGATTCATTCCTAATAATTTTAGGGTAGAGAAACTGTTTTCACCTGGATGTGAAACAGGCATATGAGTCTAGAACTGCTGAGTTTATGATCACAGGAAGTTAAGATTGTCTCAGAATAAAACAAATCCAAGCTAAGAGACTAGAGAATCATCTGGTGATACCATCTGAGTCCCTGCATGAAGCTGTCCCTGAGGTTAGCAAAAGCTACGCTTGAGGTTTTCATTAATATAAATCAACAAATCCCTCATTCCCTTAAAAAAATTCTTTTTAGAAGACTAGCTTGAGATGAATGTTTTCTCCACTGAAATCTAGATAGTTCTAAATTTTATAAGGCCTTATAAGGTTGTGTCTGTAAGAATTAAGTAAAATATTGTTTGAAAATTACCTTGTACAGTATTTAAGGTATAAGAGTCTATGAAGGTTACCTTTTCTTTTCCTTCAACAGTGTCCCTAGGGTATGGGCCCAACAGGAGCTACTATTTAATTCCAAAGGTATCATTTGGTGTCTGTGTGTGACTTAGCAGACCTTTGTACAGGGAGAGATGAGAGTCATTTAGTAGTGATCAGCAGCCGAGTGGCACTACTTTTTCTTCCTGACATTGCCACACAGACCACAGACCATCTCGATGTATTCTTACCAGTGCCCAAGCCCTAAAGTGGACCTTTATTTGCCTTTATACAGAAGTTTTTTAAACAAAGGTCTGTTTCAAATCCTGGGCATTGATGGGACAACAATGACTTATATGTACCTGAATCAGAAAGAAGCACTTGTGAGCTTCTGTAATCATGGTCTTAGGTTAATCTATTCCTTATTCGTTTTTTAATTTTCCATGCTTTTAAAATAAAACTTTATTAGCTTTGCACACTTGCTCATAACTAACATTTACTTCAGGAGTTCAGTTTGCTCATCAATAAACTGAGGATAATTGGACTGTCAAATATCTGAGGTCTCTTTCGGCACTCACACTGGGAGACTGATGGCTGACTGCATGTGCAGTTGTCAAGATCATGGACTTGGAGGCAAGCAACCTGGGTTTTAATTTAGTTTCCACCCCTTATTGGTAATGTGATTTGGAATAGGTTACTTAACCTCTCTATGCTTTGGTTTTTCAACCCATAAAATGCGGATAAAAATAGTAACTCGTATGGTTACTGTAAGATTAAATGTAAAATACTTTGCAAAACTGTCATGCAATAAGCACTTAAAAATGAAAACTATTTCAGGGAGGATTAAGTGCAGCTACATTTAAATTTTTTTAAAATTTATATATATATATATATATATATATATATATATATATATATTTTTGTTGTTGTTGCACTTTAGGTTCTGGGGTACATGTGCAGAACATACAGGATGGTTCATAGGTACATACATGGCAATGTGGTTTGCTGCCTCCATCCCCCCATCACCTATATCTGGCATTTCTCCCCCATGTTATTCCTCCCTAACTCCCTACCCACTTCTGTCCCTCCCCTAGTCTCCCCCAACATAACCCAGTGTGTGATGCTCCCCTCCCTGTGTCCATGTGTTCTCATTGTTCGACACCCATCTATGAGTGAGAACATGCGGTGTTTGATTTTCTGTTCTTGTGTCAGTTTGCTGAGAATGATGGTTTCCAGATTCATCCACGTCCCTACAAAGGACATGAACTCATCGTTTTTTATGACTGCATTCTATTCCATGGTGTATATGTGCCACATTTTCATTGTCCAGTCTATCATCGATGGGCATTTGGGTTGCTGCCAGGTCTTTGCTATTGTAAACAGTGCCACAATGAACATACGTGTGCATGTGTCTTTATAATAGAACAATTTATAATCCTTTGGGTATATACTCAGTAATGGGATTGCTGGGTCAAATGGAATTTCTATTTCTAGGTCCTTGAGGAATCGCCACATTGTCTTCCACAATGGTTGAATTAATTTACACTCCCACCAACAGTGTAAATTAGTTTCTCCACATCCTCTCCAGCATCTATTGTCTCCGGATTTTTTAATGATTGCCATTCTAACTGGTGTGAGGTGGTATCTCAGTGTGGTTTTGATTTGCATTTCTCTAATAATCAGTGATGATGAGCATTTTTTCATATGTTTGTTGACCTCATGTATGTCCTCTTTTGAAAAGTGTCTGTTCATATCCTTCACCCACTTTTGAATGGGTTTGTTTGTTTCTTGTAAATCTGTTTTAGGTCTTTGTAGATTCTGGATATTAGCCCTTTGTCAGATGGGTAGATTGCAAAAATTTTTCCCATTCTGTTGGTTGCAGGTTCACTCTAATGATTGTTTCCTTTGCTGTACAGAAGCTCTGAAGTTTAATTAGATCCCATTTGTCTATTTTGGCTTTTGTTGCCATTGCTTTTGGTGTTTTAGTCATGAAGTCCTTGCCTGTGCCTATGTCCTGAATGGTTTTGCCTAGGTTTTCTTCTAGAGTTTTTATGGTGTTAGGTCTTATGTTTAGATCTTTAATCCATCTGGAGTTAATTTTAGTGTAAGGTGTAGGAAGGGGTCCAGTTTCTGCTTTCTGCACATGACTAGCCAGTTTTCCCAACACCATTTATTAAACAAGGAATCCTTACCCCATTGCTTGTTTTTGTCAGGTTTGTCAAAGATCAGATGGTTGTAGATGTGTGGTGTTGCCTCTGAGGCCTCTGTTCTGTTCCATTGATATATATCTCTGTTTTGGTACCAGTATCATGCAGTTTTGGTTACTTGTAGCCTTGTAGTATAGTTTTAAGTCAGGTAGCGTGATGCCTCCAGCTTTGTTCTTTTTACTTAGGATTGTTTTGTCTATGTGGGCTCTCTTTTGGTTCCATATGAAGTTTAAGGTGATTTTTACCAGTTCCGTGAAGAAGGTCATTGGTAGCTTGATGGGGATAGCATTGAATCTATAAATTACTTTGGGCAGTGTGGCCATTTTCATGATGTCTAATTCTTCCATGAGCATGGAATGTTTTTTCATCTGTTTGTGTCCTCTCTTATTTCCTTGAGCAGTGGTTTGTACTTATCCTTGAAAGGGTCTTTTACATCCTTTGTTAGTTGTATTCCTAGGTATTTTATTCTCTTTGTAGCAATTGTGAATGGGAGTTCACTTTTGATTTGGCTCTCTTTTTGTCTGTTATTGATGTATAGAAATGCTTGTGATTTCTGCACATTGATTTTGTATCCTGAGACTTTGCTGAAGTTGCTTATGAGACCAATATCATCCTAATACCAAAACCGGGCAGAGATGCAACTAAAAAAGAAAATTTCAGGCCAATATCCATGATGAACATCAACACAAAGATCTTCAATAACATTCTGGCAAACAGAATGCAACAGCAAATCAAAAAGCTATTCCTCATGATCAAGTAGGCTTTATCCCGGGGATGCAAGGTGGGTTCAACATATGCAAGTCTATAAATGCTATCCATCACATAAAGAGAACCAAAGGCAAAAACCACATGATTATCTCAATAAATGCAGAGAAGGCCTTTGTCAAAAATTATTAGCCTTTATGCTAAAAACCCTCAATAAATTAGGTTATCGATGGTACATATCACAAAATAATAAAAGCTATTTACGACAAACCCACAGCCAATATCATACTGAATGGGCAAAAACTGGAAGCATTCCCTTTGAAATCTGGCACAAGACAAGGATGTCCTCTCTTACCACTCCTATTCAATATAGTATTGGAAGTTATAGCCAGAACAATCAGGCAAGAAAAAGAAATAAAGGGTATTCAGTTAGGAAAAGAGGAAGCCAAATTGTTTCTATTCGCAGATGACATGATTGTATATTTAGAAGACCCCATTGTCTCAGCTCAAAATCTCCTGAAACTGATAAGGAATGCTGAATTTTTATCAAATGTTTTTTTCCCCTTTAGACTTACTGATAGGATAAAAATGAGTTTATCATATAAGTAAAATGGTACATTATTGATATAAAGTATATAGATTTAAAACTGTGAATTATTGGGTAAAAGCCAATTTATAACAATTACCATACTTTTGTATCATATTTTTGAATTAAATTAGCATTTTATTTAGTAATTTTGCATAAACGAGTTTGATCTGTTGGTCTTCTTTCCTTGTACTTTCATTTGATAATCATGTATTGTGTATGTATCATATTTCAGGCAGTATGATAGGCATGTATGCTCTTTTTATTACTTTATAAGCCACAGACTTCTTATGTGTGTTACATGAATGTAAAAACACCACATAGTGTTGAGATTATAATAACTTCATAAAGTAAATTAGAACATTTTATATCCTTTTAAATTATTTGTAACAATTTATATAGGGTAGTAATTATCTATTTTCTTAATGTCTGAAATAACATACCTATAAAATCACAGTTATTTAAAAAACCTTAACTTTTACTTTAACTTCAGGGATAGATGTGAAGATTTGTTAGATAGGTAAACTTGTGTCATGGGAGTTTGTTGTAGAGATTATTTCATCACCCAAGTATTAAGCCTAGTACCCATTAGTTATTTTTTCTCATCCTCTCCTTCTTCCTGCCCTCCACCCTCCCATAGGTGCCAGTGTGTGTTGGTCCCCCTCTATGTGTCTGTGTGTTCTCATCATTTGGCTCCCACTTATAAGGGAGAACATGTGGTGTTTGGTTTTTTCTTTCCGTGTTAGTTTGCTAAGGATAATGGCCTCCAGCTTCATCTATGGCCCTGCAAAGTACATGATCTTGTTCTTTTTTATGGTTGCATAGTATTTTATGGTGTATATGTATCACATTTTCTTTATCCAATCTGTCATTGATAAGCATTTAGGTTGATTCCATGTCTTTGCTATTGTGAATGGTGCCACAGTGAACATTCATGTGCATGCATCTTTATGGTAGAATGATTTATATTGCTTTGAGTATATACCCAGTAATGAGATTGCTGGGACAAATGGTAGTTCTGCTTTCAGCTCTATGAAGAATCACCATACTGCTTGCCACAATGATTAAACAAATTTACACTCCCACCAATAGTGTATAAGCGATCCTTTTTCTGCAACTTCCCCAGCAGCTGTTATTTTTTGACTTTTTACTAATAGCCATTCTGACTGGTGTGAGATGGTATCTCAGTTGTGGTTTTCATTTGCATTTCTCTAATGATCAGTGATGTTGAGCTTTTCTTTTTCATATGCTTGTTGGCCACATGTATGTCTTGTTTGGAAAAGTGTCTTTTCATGTCTTTTGCCCTTTTTTAAGTGGGGCTGTTTGTTTTTTTCACGTAAATTTGTTTATGTGCCTTATAGATGCTGGATATTAGACCTTTGTCGGATGGGGTAGATTGTGCAATTTTTCTCCCATTCAATAGGTTGTCTGTTTACTCTGCTGATAGTTTCCTTTGCTGTGCAGAAGCTTTTTAGTTTAATTAGATTCCATTTGTCAATTGTTGCTTTTGTTGGGATTGCTTTTGCCATCTTTGTCATGAAATCTTTGCCCATTTCTATGTTTAGAATCATATTGCCTAGGTTGTCTTCCAGGGTTTTTATAGTTTTTGATTTTAGATTTAAGTCTTTAATCCCTCTTGAGATAATTTTTGTGTATGGTGTAAGAAAGGGGTTCAGTTTCAGTCTTCTGCATATGGCTAACTAGTTATTCCAGCACCATATATTGAATAGGGAGTCTTTTCCACATTGCTTGTTTTTGTCAGGATTGTCAAAGACCAGATAGTTGTAGGTATGTGGTCTTATTTCTGGGCTCTCCATTCTGTTCCATTGGTTTATGTATCTGTTTTTGTACCAGTACCATGCTCTCTTGGTTACTGTAGCTCTGTAGTGTAGTTGGAAGTCAGATAGCATGATGCCTCCAGCCTTGTTCCTTTTGCTTAGGATTGTGTTGGCTATTTGGGCTCTGTTGGTTCCATGTGAATTCTAAAATAGTGTTTTCTAGTTCTGTGAAGAATGTCAATGGTAGTTGAATGGAAACAGAATTGAATCTATAAACTCTTTTGAGCAGTATGGGCATTTTAACAATATTGGTTTTTCTTTTCTTTTTTTTTATATTTTAAGTTCTGGGGTCCATGTGCAGATCATGCAGGATTGTTACATAGGTATACACATGCCATGATGGTTTGCTGCATCCATCGCCCCATCATCTACATTAGGTATTTCTCCTAATGTTATCCCCTCCCAAATCCCCCCACCCCCTGCTATCCCTCTTCTAGCCCCCCGACCCCCCAACAGGCCCCGTTGGGTGATATTCCCCTTGCTGTGTCCATGTGTTCTCATTTTGCTTATCCATGAGCATGGAATGTTTTTCTTTTTGTGTCATCTCTGATTTCTTTGAGCAGTATTTTGTCGTTCTTCTTGTAGAGAGTTTTCACATCCATTGGTAGCTGTATTCCTAGGCATTTTATATTTTTATGGGAGTTTTAAATGGGAATGCATTCCTGATTTGGCTCTAGGCTTGACTGTTGTTGGTTTATAGAAATGTTAGTGATTTTTGCCCCTTTGATTTTGTACGCTGAGACTTTGCTGAAGTTGCTTATCAGCTTAAGTAGCTTTTGGGCTGAGACTATGAAGTTTCTTAGATATAGCGTCATGTCATCTGCAAACAGGGATAGTTTGACTTCCTCTTTTCCTATTTGAATGCCCTTTATTTCTTTCTCTTGCCTGATTGCCCTGACCAGAACTTCCCATACTGTGTTGAATAGGAGTGATGAGAGAGGGCATCCTTGCCTTGTGCTGGTTTTGAAAGGGAATACTTCCAGCTTTTGCCCATTGAGTATGATGTTGGCTGTGGTTTGGTCATAGATAGTTCTTATTATTTTGAGGTATGTTCCTTCAATATCTAGTTTATTGAGAGTTTTTAACACAAAGAGCGTTGAATTTTATCAACACCCTTTTCTGCATTTATTGAGATAATCATGTGGTTTTTGTCATTAGTTCTGTTTATTTGATGAATCGCATTTATTGATTTATGTATGTTGAACCAACCTTGCATCCCAGGGATGAAGCCTACTTGATTGTGGAAATCACTAACTTTTAAAAAGTAAGTGTTTAATACTTTAAAAATATTTTGTTTCTCTATTTTTGCTGCAATTATTTTTTGAGGTTATATAAAATTTGGTAGATCATATTTTACTTGAAAACCAGCTACATTTTGAAGATTTTGAAGGTTATTATTATAATGCAGATCCCTCCTTATGAAAGGTAACATCAGGAGTGGGGAAGAACACTTTTTTCTCAGTAAGATGCCTAATATTTTTCTTGTTTTTAAGGTTTTGTTTATATGTTTTTATCCTGCAAACATTTTTAAATTAGGAAAATAAAAATATTTTATTTAAAAAATTTAAATTGTGACTCAAAATCACGTTGAAAAGATTGGATATTTTATTTATTCAAGTAGATGATGAACTTTGAGGATACTGGCTAGCAAGATAACTTTAAATATAGCAGCAACTAGATTTATCTGAGCAAAAAAATGAACACAGAAAAGTATACTGTGAAGATTATGCCATGCATTCTGGTTTGATAGATAGAAACCCTGAACACTTGACATTTATTATGATTTTTTCAAGGGAAACTAGACCAAATAAAATGCCTTTGAGCATAGTAGCTTAAGATAAAACATGTCATTTTTATTTTGACCTAGAAAGACTGTCATGACAAACCAATGTCTTTAAATCCCAAGAAGGCCAACAAGGACAAACAGTATGTGAGGACTGAACTGCTGTGCTTTTGTTACATATAGTAATCTTATAGATTCAAGTATTCAGTTTGGATTATTACGTGTTGGATCATGGAACAAGCAGAGGAGATTTAAGACATGGGGAGATGTAATGTACTTTGCATGTATTTTTTCTTTTTCTTTTTTTTTTTTAGAAATTTTCATTTTAACAATTTTTGAATATATAATTAAGTGGCAGTAATTTTTTTTTATTTTTTATTTTTATTTTTTTTATTGCATTTTAGGTTTGGGGGTACATGTGAAGAACATGGAAGATTGTTGCATAGGTACACACATGGCAGTGTGATGTATTTTTTCATTTAAGCTACACACCCTACACCAACTTTATTTAAAAATTTCTATCGTTGTCCCTGTAAAATGAGAAAACGGGATCTCAAATAGGTTTAAGTAACTTGCTGAAGCTCATACTGTGTCTTGAAGCTAGGCTTTCTGATTCTAGCATATGAGCACATTAATCTCCACGTTTCCTTGGGTGCGGACAGTGCTCAGGATAATATAGGGGGTAAATTACTATCTATCTATCCAGCATATTTTCCTTTCATATTCTGGCAGCCCCAAATCAGTGTGTGTGAAGGAGCACTTCCTCCCTTCTCTAACAGGCTGACCCTTCCAGTAACTTCTTTCCTCCTCCCCATTGGCAACTGCCACACTGGCAGAACATAGGCAGCTATACAAGGTCTGCTAGCAGAGGCCGATAGAGGGTATAGTTGGAGGAGCAGTTGCTAAGAAGTATCAGGGGAGAAAAATAAATGGTTTTCAAAAATGCCACCCAAATTCTGTCTTCTGAACAGCTGCTTAGAGCATTCACTGACAGCAGTAGCCCTTTGGATCCTCCTGTTCCTGGATAGGGGAGATTTACCAAGGGTAGTTAGTGATCCATATGATCATTGCAGAATCCACATCAACTAACTATACTGACTGATTTGCGACTTGCTTTATAAATATGAACAGAAAATGAAAAATTCACCAGACATATGGACAGAATCCAGTTTGATGGAAGATGATTAAGCTGAACAATTAGCATCTTTGGCCCCATTAAAACAGAGTTAATATAGGAAACAGGAAATAACTTTGAGAAAATTACGGTCCAGTTTTTTAGTGATACTTGAGAGGTTATTGCATCAGTAAAATAAGAGCAAGCTACCATGACAAAGAGGAATTGGAGAATAAAAATCGCTTTCTCTGGCCCTCTGCTTACCTTCTATTAAACTTTATCTCAGTACCATATTTGTATTCTTCCTGGCACTTAATTTTGCAAGAATTTTATTTTTTGTTTACCTTCCCCATCCTCCATTCTACTAAAATACATTTTTTTGAAAGTATTGATAATACTGGGTTTATTCAATTTTTAAAATTTCTACCTCAATTTTATATCATACAGTGCTTGGTATAGAGGAAGCCGTTGGCAAATACTTACTAGATAATTTAAAAACCTAATTATTGATATAAAAACATCAAAAATAATGCAAAAGAGATGACAAATAGAAGAGAGAACACTGCTGAAACCCAAAGTGCTGAATTATAGTACCCACCCAACACCTTTCTCCATAAAATTGGGGTGGGGACAAAACAGAACAGAAAAGATAGTGTTGGGAATTACAGGTTTTAAACTACTTGTCAGTCTGTGGCAAAGTAGTAAATAATGTTTAAATTTTGCTATTGATAAAGAAATATGGGTTAAAATTTGTTTTTGAAAATGTAAAGGAAAATAGAGAAGTCATGAAACAAAAGATTGATATTTTTGGCTACATAAAAATAAAAACTTCTATATGACTAAAATCATGAGATAAACAAAACTAAAAATAGAATGGGCTGGGTATGGTGGCTCACAGCTCTAATTCCAGCACTTTGGGAGGCCAAAGCCAAGGTGAGTGGATCACCTGTGGTCGAGTTCAAGACCAGCCCTGCCAACATGGTGAAACCCCATCTCTACTAAAAATATAAAAATTAGCTGGACATGGTTGCACGTACCTGTAATCCCAGCTACTTGGGAGGCTAAGGCAGGAGAATCACTTGAATCTGGGAGGAGAAGCTGCAGTGATGCGGTGAACCAAGATCACACCATGGCACTATAGCCTGGGTGACGGAGCAAGATTCCATCTCAAAAAAAAAAAATAAAAAAAAAAAAAAATAGAATGATGAGAAACTGGGAAAACATATTTGCAACAGATGACGCAAAATGCTAATCCCTTTTTTTAAACTTTTATTTCAAATTCAGGGGTACATGTGCACGTTTGTTACATAGGTAAACTTGTCTCATGGGGGTTTGCTATACAGATTATTTCATCACCCAGGTATTAAGTCTAGTACCCATTAACTATTTTTTCCTAACCGTCTTCCTCTTCCCACCCTCCACCATCTGATAGGCCCCAGGGTTTGTTGGTCCCCTTTATGTGTTCATGTGTTCATTTGTTCTCATCATTTAGCTCCCACTTATAATTGAGAAGATGTGGTATTTGGTTTTCTCTTCTTGCATTAGTTGGCTCAGGATAATTTATTTAATTAACAAAAGTTCTTATGAATCAGCAAGAAAATGATGAACAACCCAGTTTAAAAATGAGTAGAAAATATGAATAGGGAGTTTGCCAAAAGAGAAATAAAAATGATCAATAAATATATGTGTAGTCATTTTGAATTTCACTCATAATCAAATAAAGATAAAAATGAGATTTCACTATTACGTATCAGCAAAAATAAAAATGTTAAATAAACCCCAGTGTTGATGGAGATGTTGGGAAATGAGCAATTTGTGCATTGTTTTTTTTTTTTTTTGGAGTGTCAATGCAAATTTTCTGAAAAATAATTTATAAAATCTAATAATTAAACTGTTTACACATTTTGATTCAAAAATTTCATTTTTAGAAATTTATGCTAGGAAATACTCTCCCAAATGTTAACCTAGATGTTCATTGTAGTATTTGTGTGTTCATGAATATGTGTGCTTGTGCATGCATGTCAGCACATAACAAAAACTGAAAACAGTCAAAGTTTCAAATATTAGAGAACTGGTTAAATTGCAGTAAATTCATATAGTGAAATACTATGTATTGTATACATATATATGTGTGTATATGTATGTGTGTGTGTATATATGTGTATATATGTATGTGTGTGTATGTATGTGTGTGTGTATATGTGTGTGTATATATGTGTGTGTGTATACATATATGTATATGTGTGTGTGTGTGTATACATATATATATAAATTATGGTTCAGTGAGGATGCCAGGCATATAGAAGTCAAGAGTGGTTCTAACAGAAAGGTGCTGGAAGTCCAGGCCAGATGTGGCTTTTTAGGTTTTACCAGAGCCTAACACTTAATGAAGAAAGGAAATACAGGTATCATATTGAGACTAGGGTGATGCTGATGTTCAGCTTCACAAAGAGGGGCTCTTAGGTATCCCAAATTAGGCAGGCCTGCAAAATCATAAAAGGCAAGGAGGAATAGGTAGATGCAAGTAGTTGAGGGAGTTCAACTGAAGAAGGTATCAAAACCAGCAAGAGTTCAGGGAATTAGGCAGATCACAAACACAGCGTTGAAGATTATAAATCATGGAAAATATATATCTACACAGAAAGAGAGAACTAGGAAATAATATCTCCAAAGATCTTTCTAGCTTTGATAAATTTTATCATTTAGGCTTTTCACAAATTCCCTGAAAGCTTCTCCTGACTTGGTCCAAATCTGTAGAGTTTTTATACTGCCGTATGGATAATACTCTTGGTGCCAATAAGCAACCCCTTCTTACCCTGCATGTGTAGCAAGCTGTGTGCAGTGTTGTAGACAGACACAGGACTGTGCATTCAGTAGAATAGATTAGCCCCTGTTCTGTATGGAACTGGAAAACTAATCAGCAGGGGAGGGAGTAAGGGGGCAGTTCCTTGGTGGTCAAGGGCTCACTGAAGCCTGGTACAAGTATTTTGAGGCAATTGGAAGATGATGTCTCTAATGACCTGTGGCAATAAATGTATGTATTTTCTTGGAAAGGAGAGGTAAATGTATTGTTTCTCAGTTTTATATTTTAAATCCTGGGGTGGAGAGAGGCAGAGAGAGAGAGACAGCCTTTTTGTGACTTCCCTCTTTGTTTTGGATACATTATGTGGTCATAAGCCTTGCTGATGGGGGAAGGGAGAAACTGAGTAATGAGGTACCTGGCAGGAGAAAAGCAATGGAAACATCTAGCTCACATCTCTTCTCAACATCCCTCCTCATAGACGAGAGTTTTCAAGACAGTGGTGGGACTCTTATACACCAAAAGGTAGGCAAATATGACAGTACAGCTGATGATTAGAGGGTTGGCTGCTAGGGTTGGCATATGAAGGCAGAATAGTTTTCATTGTTAATCTAAGAGTTTTTTAATCCGGTTTATTTAGAATGTAGTAAAGTTGTCTCTTTAACACTTAACTCCTTATTTACATACATTTTCTTCAATCCTTCACCCTGTTTCTCCTCCTCTGAAATCCCAGGCACCCCATAGTCTCCAGCTCTCATTTTATTCCCTTGATTGTAAGGTATAATTGCTGATAAATTCATTCTCATTAAGGTGCAAATGACTGATTATAAAATAACCCCTAGCCCTAGTGAAATAATAAAAAGATCAAAAATACCCGTAAGCCAGAAGAGTAAATCAACAGTGGTAGAATGTTAGGTAGCATTAAGTACATGAACTGTTTTTTGAGGAAGGGACCCAGCTTAATGCTTCAGTACACTTAGTCAAGAGGGCTCTAATTCCTACTCCTTGGGTAACCATTTAAACACAGGTCTGAGCCTTCTCTTGTTTTCATAAATATGTGTTTGTTGTGATAATTAGGAAAAGTGTAAATGAGTTAAAATTGGGTATTTATTAGCCTCGGTGATGTGCCAGCCTCTCCGGGGGTGAGGGCTAGCTAAAGGAAGTGCTCTGGAAAAGCAGCCTCTTTCTTTATCTCAAGAGGAGTTAGGAAACAAAAACCAAACAAAAAATAAACAACCTGTGAAAGTAAGGCAAAGGAGTTCTGTTAGGTGGTTAAAGGAACACTCTATGTAATCTATCGCCACTGTTTGGAATGATAGTGAAGATTTATCAGAGGTGTTTAATTTTAGCATAGAGGAGAAGAAAAAGTAGTTTTAAAATAAACCAGAGATTTAGAAAAAGGCTGGTGAACCCAGTTTAATCTCAGGCACAAAGACACAAATTTCCAAAGTTGGATGGGCTGAGAGTATTGCGGGACAAGCTTGAACACTAAGATCTATGAATGTTTGGTGTGATTACCTGTCAATAATTTTTTCAAAGTGCTCCTATTGGGTTAGATGGTGGGGGAATAATTAGTTTATATAATAGATATGGAAAACTTATTTCATACCTACTCTATGTTGTTAGCTATATGAAAAAAAATATTGTCTCTCCTTCCCCTCCCCCAGAAACAAATTCAAACACCTAAAGAAAATAGTTGCAAAATAGATTGGAGCAGAGTAGAATCAATTTAGAAATCTTCATATAAAAAGGAGGTGTCCTTTGTGACATACAACAGGGCAGTGATTTCCAAAGGAAGCTACACATCAGAATCATCTGGAGAACTTTAAAAAAATACATGTTCCTGGATTCCACTGGAAAGTTTATGGAGTGGAGTTGGGGATGTGAATTTTTTTGATGGAAAAATCATCTTTAATATTAAATTAAAAATCCACTGATGATAAAAAATGCTTGATGAACTAGGAATAAAAGAAAACATCCTTAATCTGACTAGATATGATTAATACACTTAATTATGAAGCCCCTGAGGCTCCAGCTCAGAGGAGGGGATCTCCTGTAAGATTCTGCAGCTTCAATAGGCCCTCGACCCTGATTTTCTCTGGATTTCTTCCAGACATGAAGCCAGACTTCAAATGTTATATCATCAATGAATGCCTTCTGGATCAGGATAGCATTGTTGCTTCAGTATTCCACTTACCTCCCAAGATCTCATTCATAACCCAGATAGGGAAGGCCCACTGATTTTTCGGATCTTGAATTTTTTTTATAGACTTTAAGTTCAGGGATACATGTGCAGAATGTGCAGGTTTGTTACATAGGTATACACATGTGCCATGGTGGTTTTCTGCATCCATTAACCCGTCACCTACATTAAGTATTTCTCCTAATGCTATCCTTCCCCTGTAGCCCCCCACTCCCCAATAGGCCCCATTGTGTGATGTTCCCCTCCCTGTGTTCATGTGTTCTCATTGTTCAACTCCCACTTATGAGTGAGAACATGCAGTGTTTGGTTTCCTGTTCCTGTGTTAGTTTCCTGATGGTTTCCAGCTTCATCCATGTTCCTGCAAAGAACATGAACTCATCCCTTTTCATGGCTGTATTATATTCCATGGTATATATGTGCCACATTTTCTTGTCCAGTCTATCATTGATGGGCATTTGGGTTGGTCCCAAGTCTTTGCTATTGTGAATAGTGCTACAGTAAACATATGTGCACATTTGTCTTTATGCTAGAATAATTTATAATCCTTTGGGTATACACCAAGTAATAAGATTGCTGTGTCAAATGATATTTCTGGTTCTAGATCCTTGAGAAATTGCCACACTGTCTTCCACAATGGTTGAATGAATTTATACTCCCACCAACAGTGTAAAAGTGTTCCTGTTTATCCACATCCTCTCCAGCATCTGTTGTTTCCTGACTTTTTAATGATCGCCATTGTAACTAGTGTGAAATGGCATCTCATTGTGGTTTTGAGTTGCATTTCTCTAATGACCAGTGATGATGAACCTTTCTTCATATGTTTGTTGGCCACAGAAATGTCTTCTTTTGAGAAGGGTCTCTTCATACCCTTCACCCACTTTTTGATGGGATTATATCTTTTTTCTTCTAAGTTTGCTTAAGTTCCTTATAGATTCTGGATATTAGACCTTTATCAGATGCATAGATTGCAAAAATGCTCTCCCATTTTGTAGGTTGCCTGCTCACTCTGATGATAGCTTCCTTAGCTGTGCAGAAGCTCTTTAGTTTACTTAGATGCCATTTCTCAATTTTGGCTATCGTTGCCATTGCCTTTGTTTCATATAGAACGAAAAAAAAGCCCATTGAGCCAAGACAAACCTAAGCAAAAAGCACAAGGCTGGAGGCATCATGCTTCCTGTCTTCAAATTACATTACAAGGCTACAGTAACCAAAACAGGATGGTACTGGTACCAAAACAGATATAGAGACCAATGGAACAGAAAACAGAGGCCTCAGAAATAATGTCACACATCTACAACCATCTGATCTTTCACAAACCTGACAGAAACAAACAATGGGGAAAGGATTCCTTATTTAATAAATTGCATTGGGAAAACTGGCTAGCCATATGCAGAAAACTGAAACTGGACCCTTTCCTTACACCTTACACAAAAATTTACTCAAGACAGATTAAAGATTTAAACATAAGGCAAAACACCATAAAAACCCTAGAAGAAAACCTAGGCAATACCATTCAGGACATAGGCAGGGGCAAAGACATCACGAATAAAACACCAGAAGCAATGATAACAATAGCCAAAATTGAGAAATGGCATCTAAGTAAACTAAAGAGCTTCTGCACAGCTAGGAAACTATCATCAGAGTGAGCAGGCAACCTACAAAATGGGAGAACATTTTTGCAATCTATGCATCTGATAAAGGTCTAATATCCAGAATCTATAAGGAACTTAAGCAAACTTAGAAGAAAAAAAGAATATAACTCCATCAAAAAGTGGGTGAAGGGTATGAAGAGACCCTTCTCAAAAGAAGACATTTCTGTGGCCAACAAACATATGAAGAAAGGTTCATCATCACTGGTCATTAGAGAAATGCAACTCAAAACCACAATGAGATGCCATTTCACACTAGTTACAATGGCGATCATTAAAAAGTCAGGAAACAACAGATGCTGGAGAGGATGTGGATAAACAGGAACACTTTTACACTGTTGGTGGGAGTATAAATTCATTCAACCATTGTGGAAGACAGTGTGGCAATTTCTCAAGGATCTAGAACCAGAAATACCATTTGACACAGCAATCTTATTACTGGGTGTATACCCAAAGGATTATAAATTATTCTAGTATAAAGACAAATGCGCACATATGTTTATTGTAGCACTATTCACAATAGCAAAGACTTGGAACCAACCCAAATGCCCATCAGTGATAGGCTGGACAAAGAAAATGTGGCACATATACACCTTGGAATACGATGCAGCCATTAAAAAAAGATGAGTTCATGTCCTTTGCAGGGACATGGATGAAGCTGGAAACCATCATTCTCAGGAAACTAACAAAGGAACAGGAAACCAAACACTGCATGTTCTCACTCATAAGTGGGAGTTGAACAATGAGAACACATGGACACAGGGAGGGGAATATCACACAATGCGGCCTGTTGGGAGTGGGGGGCTATGGGGGAAGAATAGCATTAGGAGAAATACTTAATATAGGTAATGGGTTGACCAGTGCAGCAAACTGCCATACATGTGTATACCTATGTAACAAACCTGCACATTCTGTCCATATATCCCAGAACTTAAAGTATAATAAAAAATGTATCCTTTAACACAGACAAAATATTAGTTGTTCTATTTGTAAGATAGTTGTGCAAAATTTTTAAATTTACTATTTCATAGTACACTACAGTCAGTGTGGTCTGATAATGTTAGGATACTTATTTGGTTTGGCTCTGTGTCTCCACTCAAATCTCATCTTGAATTGTAATTCACACATGTTGAGGGAGGGAATTCATTGGATTATGGGGGTGGTTCTCCCTTGCTGTTATCATGATAGTGAATGAATTCTCAGGAGATCTAATGGTTTCATAAAAGGTAGTTTTTCCTGTGGTAACATTTTCTCTTGCCACCTTCTGAGGAATGTGCCTGTTGCTTCTTCCGCCATGATTGTAATTTTTCTGAAGCCTCTTTTTAGCCTCCCCTGTGAGTCAACTAAACGTCCTTTGTTTATAAGTTACCCAGCCTTGGGTAGTATCTTTATAGCAGTGTAATAAGGGACTAATACAAATACTAAAGTTGTGTGATGAATTCTGTCTTCTCTAATCCTGCAGCGTATCTCTGTGACTATATCATCAGATTTGAGGGCCCTCTGGGTGCTGTGAGCACCAAATAAGGACATTTGACCCAGTTTACAGTGTCAGGAAAGGCTCCTAGAATTAGTGGTAATTCTCTTTCTATGCATATGTGCTAATTATGTGACTATGAAATTGTTATATCATTAAACTATAATAGGTAAACTTTTAGGAGAGTTTTTGAGTGTAAGGAAGGAAAGAACTGCATGGGTCATCCCAGAATGCCCCTGAGGTGAATGGTGATGCTGAAGTGAGTGAAGATGCCTAGAGCCTTTGAGCTCATGGGTACCAGTCTCTGCAGCCTTCCTTGTCGGCTTGGAATTAGATCATGGTCTTCAGTTTGGAACTGAGAGAAGAATTGTGTGTGAGTGAGGCAGGTTTGGACAAAGTTTAGTTTAGAATTTTTTTCTCTTCTTTCTTTTTGGTTTTGGTTTTAATTCTTAAATGATGTAACACATTCCTCCTGGGGACCAGGAGCGATTCTGAAAACTAATAAAAAAGAGGAACAGTTGTGGGAAAAGCAGAAACACAGTAGATATGTTTTATAATCTACAGGAACAATTATTCATTACTCCCTGGAGATTTTCTTCCACAACTTCGTCTCTGCCTACTAGAGCATGTTTTGCTTATTTGTGGGTACAAACCCTTAAAGAAGGCAAAGGAGTTGATTCTATCTGCAGCAGAGAATCTGCTTTAGGGACTATGGCATGTGGCTGAGGAAAACTGAGGCACTAGTTGGAGCGCTCTGAGTTTGTTGCCAGAGAGGCTGCCATTGAGATAACTAATGATCTGTATAAACCCAACAGACTGAAATGCCTGACGATTAGCAGGTAGATCTACAGCCAGATACATATACCTCTAACCTCAACTTTCAACCTGCCAACAAGCAAGGCCTGGAATGACTTATGACACTCTACACACCTGGACCCAGCATACTTGGCATGAGTCCTGGGCATACATAAGTCTACTGAGCAGCAACTTTTCTTTCCTTCCACACTTAAAATCAGCCACTGGATTTTTCTCTGTTTTCTGTTTAGTATTAAAGTTCCCTGCTGGTTGTGGAGCCTTAGCCTGATTTTCGACCTACTTTCCTGGGTCCCTGACTCTCTCCCTGGTCCTTCCACCCCTGTCCCTTGAGCTTAGTTTCCTCATCTGTAAAATGGGATTTTGTAAAATAGAATAATGATAACATGCTTTTTATAGGCTTCCTATAATGATTAAAATAAAGTAGCTATAAAATAAATTGTATGTGCTTTACTCGCTATTATTGTTATTACTAGTACTTAAATTTGTAATTTTATCCTCCAGTCACATAATGGGATCTTGGTTCCTAATAGACTGATCATTTGGTCCCATGATGTCATCTTCAGTGTCTCTCCTTGCCATTCCCTACCCATGGGACTCTGAGAGATAGATACTGGACCAAATTAAACATGACTTAATCATGTCTCTTTGGATATTATGTATTAGACTGCCTGTATTATAATAGTTTCCCCATTGCTGCTATGAAACTACTGTACATTTTATGGCTTAGAAAAAAACACAGATTTACTGTCTTGTAGTTCTGGAGGTTAGAAGTTCAAAATGGGTTTTGCTGGAATAAAATTGAGGTGTCAATAGTGCTGTATTCCTTCTGGAGGCACTAGGGACGAATTCATTTTCTTGCCTTTTCCAGTTTCTAGAGGCTGCCTGCATTTCTTGGTTTGTGGCTGCCTTCCATCTTCAAGGCCAGCAGTCATACTTTTGTGACCTGGACCTTCTGTCATCACATCTTCTCTGACTCTGACTCTCCTGACATCCTCTTCCACTTGTAAGGAGACTTCTGATTACATGGTCCGCCCAGATAATCAGGATAATCTCCTTATTTCAAGTCCCCTTTTCCATGTGAGGTAACATAGTTACAGGTTCTGGGTTCTAAGACTTGGAAGTCTTTGGGCGCCATTATTCTACCCGGCTATATTGTTTCAATAAAAATCCACATCCCAGTGACTGAATGAGATGGAAGTGAAAGGGTTTTCTTGTGGAGAAATCTTTGCTACTACCATTTGTAGCTATGAAGCAGTAGGAATCATCTGCTTCTCCTGGCCTGGTTCTATAGTCGCATGATACCCTTTCTCCCTTCCAAGCCTTTGTTCACACCCTGAATTCACTATGTGTTCCTTTCTGCCAATACAGATTCTACCCATCCTTTATATTTTAGCTCTAGGCCCACTTTCTATGTGCAGTCTTCCCTTAACATACTTTTTTAAAAATAGTAACCATCAACCCTACATGCCTTCTTACTTGACATTTTACCTTCTTCTGTCTTCCTGCTGTTACTTTTGTGAGGAAGTACACAGAAGTCAGACTGGCATTCCCAGAAAGTGGTCATTTTTACTATCATTTCAAAGAGATAAAGAGAAAAGGTAGCAGACTATTTTGTCTCCAAGTCCCTAAGCATCTTGGACAGCAGAGAAACTGCCAAATCTAGTCCATTGCTTTAAATCTGACAGTCCTTTGAGGCTGAGAATTTGCTCTTGGTTACTATAACTACGGGTTTGTAGGCGAACATCGGAACATAAAAAGATGCAAGTCTTTCAGTTAGTTTAACAAATTCTGGAGATGAAATCTCCCCAAAGGCAAAACCTTAGGAGCAATCATGTCAGCTAGTCATAATAATTGTGCCGTCCTATGCCTAGGAGGTCTTCTTTCAGGATGGGCATCAAAACAACTAGAAATGTGTTAGAAAGTGTGTGTCAAAACAGCTGCTTGACTAAACTAACAAGCAAGTTCAGACTTCAGTCAAAGGAGTCTAAAAGTGTTGTCTTCTAAATTAATAACTGCCTGAAAAATGTCTAATCCTAAATATATGTAATGGTATATATTTTTCTAAAATTATTCAATTTGTTGTTGCTTCATCTGCCAGAAATCTCCTGCAGTCATGTCAGGTGTCTATAGGTATTTCTGAACAAGCCGTAGGCAAATTGAAACAAGCCAGCCCCAATGAGCAAATATCTAAGATCAGTGGCAAGAACAGTAAACCTCTGGATTAAAATGGAAAAACGGAAAAGATTATGAAGCATCCAAATCTTCTAGACACCACCATGTTCAGTTCTCAAAATGATTGCTTGGCTTTTCTGCTTTTCATCTGGATATCCCTTGGCTTAGAGACACACTTGAGTTATCAAAATACTTGGTGGACTACATGGGCCAGGGTAGTTGCTGGTTATTTGAGTTACTTCTAATTTCTGGCTTTTTGGGCTCAAACATAGCAAAGTCAAATCCATTTCAGCAGGGGTTGAAAATATAACAATAGAAATTAAGTTAATGTATGCAGAAGACTTATTAAAAGGCTATGCTGAAGCATATGCTTCATTGAGTCTATTTCTAATTTTTTGTACACAAGTTTCAGAAGTAAACAACTTTTTTTTACAGAGTGCTTAATGGATTGGTATTAAAAAGTTCTTTATCTTCTTGGCCAGTTGCCATCTGACTAGCCCTCAGTGTGCATCATCAAAGGTACTCTTTCCTTATGAGGATTTTAATAATTTGTGAAAGGTTTTAGATAAAAACATGCTATAACTTTCCTGTTCCTTTAGATTTAATTATCACTTGTATTTGTGCTCTCTTCTTTGTCACTTTTCTTGAAATTGTTAAGTCTTAGGCTGTATCCACATATCACCAAAGGTATTTAAAAGTAAGAAATTCAGTCTACAAACCAGAGTTTATTTAGGTAGGTATGTTCAAACAAATATACCCATTTCACAAATGGCCAAATCAGATGAAACAATTATGCATTCACTGTAAACATAAAAGCCTAGAGAAAGACACATCGATTTCATTTTCCTGAAAATATAGCAAAAATCTACTCATTTCTGTCTCACTCCACAGTTATTACCCTATGTTAAACCTCTTTCACTTGAACTATTGTGATAGTCACCTTTCTGGCCTCCTAGTTTCTTTTCTTGTGCTTCAATCCATTCTCCATCCCTTGTTACAATGGGTTGAATGTTCAATATAAGGCAAAAGCAGGGTGGCAATGGATATTGTGAGGGCAGAAAACAGTTCATGGTCCTAGAAACATTAATTTTAATTCTAAGTGGCTGATTGAGGGTCCAGTTACTCTGTGGGAGAGTTGCAGGAGCCAAGCTCAAAGGGTTGCTGTAGTAACACTCTCTGGAATTTAAGTAGTGACCAGGAGAGGTCTAACGCCATAGTTGTCATGATTACTGTCTGTATTAGTCCATTTTTGCATTGCTATAAAGAACTACCTGAGACTGGGTAATTTATAAAGAAAAGAGGTTTAATTGAATCACAGTTCCACAGGCTATGCAGGAAACATGGCTGGGGAGGCCTCAGGAACTTAAAATCATGGTGATAGGTGAAGGGGAAGCAAGCATGTCTTACATGGCCTGGGAAGGAGGAAGATAAATGAAAGGGGGAGGTGCTACACACTTTCATAAACAACAAGATTTTGTGAACTCACTCACTATTACAAGAACAACAAGGGGGAAATCTTCCCAACCACCTCCCACCAGGCGCCTCTTCCAACATTGGGAATTACAATTTGAAATAAGATTTGGGTGGGGGACACAAATCCAAACCGCATTAGTATCTGAAGATTTCTGTAATCCTTTATGCCAGAGCATCTAGACCTCTCGGCTTTACCCCTACCCTCCTGGCTATCCCTTCTAGATTTAAAGAACCCTTGCTGGGTTCTGACTGGCTTCTTCATACCCAGTCCCCTAAATAAGACAATGCTTAATAAACACTTAGCAGGTAGCCTGGCATAAAGTAAGTGCTCAATAAGTATTATCTATAAAATGCTATAATTTGCATTTAATCTACATATTGTGTAAGTGGAATAAATATTATATATAGAAATGTTATCTATATGTTACCTTCTGTGGCTAGATTAAAAGAAGCCCAGTGATGCATATGAATGCTCTGGGGCCCAGACCATCACCATCATCACAGTTGTCACCCTCTGAGTGCTGATCAGAGTATCTGAAAACTAGCCACATTTTCCTTCAATCAGGGTACAGCAAGAATATCTCGGAAATTTAAAGTTTGCATTTATAGAGTCGTAGTTAATTAGGGTTTACTGGGTATCACTGAAAGCATTGAAAATATCTGATCCTCATTTTGTCTTTTGCAAAGAGTTTAGTTCATACTTGATGTTGAAATTCCTATATATCTTTTTCTCCCCTAAACCATCCCTATGAAGTAGTATGTCTCTAGTTCTCTCCTGCCTGATTATTAGGAAGATTTGAGTTGTATGGTGTTGGAGAGTGTTTCCAAAGTTAACTGTTCTCACCTTCATTATCAGCATAGGCTCCTTGAAAAATGGGTTTCTTATTAAATTAGGCCCCATTGCTGTAGTGAAGGGCATTTATTAAAGATTCTGATTTGATTTTATGTTTCTCTGCATTTGGTGGGCAAATTAGTAATCACTTCACAGTGATGTTATAACAAATTACTCAAGCCCGGAACAAGTGAGAGAGCAGTAACAAAGGTAAAGGAGCAAGCATTTTCTATGGCTTTATTTGGAGTTGATTTTGCTAAGAGAAATAGTTGTAGGAGTCTTACTTTCTCCCCTTGTGGCTATAGTGGAATGATTAAAGTAAAACCACAAAATGTTAGAACTAACTCCTTTATTTTATAGTTGGAGAATTTCAGACCCAGAGAAGTAAAGTTGCTTGGCCCTGGCCACACAGCAAGTGAGATTTCAGAAAGTCACAGAATCTCAGAGTTTGAAGGGAATTCCAAGGTTATTTAGGCCAACTGCCAACTCATGCAGACATTTCCTCTATATTTTCCCTGTGTGTTTTCTTATACATCTTGATAACTTCTTTGTTTATTGGAACATGTAACCCTAAAAACGAATGTGGATCTTAAAGGTAAGCCAAACAACATCAAATAATTTGTTTAGGTCAATTATTAGAGAGGCAACGTTAGGCTTGGTACACATCGTTATAACAATCAACTAAACAGGAACAATTTCTTCAACAACTTCTTTTATCTATGTGGTTCAAATATCATTGGTTTTAATGGATATTTTATTTTGCATTATTTTATATGGTTTTAATAAATAAATTTTTCATAAAAATTACATGGCTGGAATCAACCATTGAAATGATCCTAGGGTTTTGTTGTTGTTGCTTGGTTTTGACCTGGCTGAGGTTTCCTTTTGTAATTCAACACAAGTATACCTCATTATGGAATAAGTAATGATAGTAATTAGAACAATAATAATAGCTATCATGTATTGAATATTTTCAATGTGCCAGGAACTGTGATGAATAGACATTTTAAATGTCCTCTTCATACTTCCTGACAACTTCTAGGGAGTAGGTTCAACTAAATGCATTTTGTAGATAAGAAAGTGAAAGCTCAGTGATGTTGAATAACTTGCTTAATGCTATACCATCAGTTAGTATGGAACTATGATTTGAATCCAGGGCTATCTAATGCCAATGCCCATGTACTCTTCAACACTATGCTGCTGAAAAATAATTAAACGAAAAAGTCAAAAATTAATATAAGGTCCCAGTTACAAAAGATGGAACTCACAAAGAGCCTACACTTACCAAATACTTTACCTTTATTATCTAATGTAATCATCACAGCAACCTTCATCGCAGCAGCCCTATAAAGTAGGCATTAGTATTCTCATTTTACATATGACAAAACTGGGCAAGTTATTTAATCTTTTTGAGCCTCAAGCTGGCACACATGTAGGTAGTAAGTGGCAGAGTAGGAAGTGGAAGAAAGGGGTTTAACTCCCTCATTATCAAAGGCTATGTTCTTTCTACCATGCTGAACGGTATTACCAATAACATATGTTTAAGTGGGATAGTTGTAAATATATAGCTATTTCCAGCTCACTAGGAATATTTACTACCTCAGCATCCTATTGTGTATCTTTTTGAAAAAAACATTTTTGTTTCCTTTTTACTTTTCTCATAAAGCAAATAAGCACTCACTTTCAAATGATCTTTAGAGTGAATTGGATTTTTTTTTATATTGCCTTAGCTTAATCAGGGCACATCTGTGATCTAAAATGGGTCCTCATTTGATGTTAGAGGGCACTGAATCTTTAAGAGGAGCCAAAACTGGGCATCTGAGTATAAAATTATTAAGTCATACAGGACTGTTCAATTTTCTTACACTAAAAAGCTAAGTGCCAATGCCTTCTGCCTAGAAGGTGTGGCAATAGCACCTGACTGATTGATAACATCTGAGGGAGCAAACTTGTGTGGTGAAGAACAGGAAACCATGCACTGGACTTAATTTTCTGCCTGCATGTTCGTATAAGAATTTTTCTATATTAATATACATCTTCATTAACCACTGATACTGTGAAGAGAAAAACGAAAGTTAGAATCACTCTTGGGGGAAAAGAGCAATTGCACAGAATTGTTACTTGGGTTTGTATTGCTCACTGCGGAATGACTGGAAGGTTGAGTTTGTCAGTGTGGTCCATTCTGAGAGCCATTATGAGGAGTTTGATTTTTTCCAATGATAACTTACCTCCAGTTATTTGTTTATTCATTTATTCAATAAATTAAATTTAAAAATCTAATTTATTTAAGAGATGTTTATTGGACACCTAATACAGTATGTGCTAGGCACCCTTACAGGCTCTGCAGCTACACTAGTAAATGGGATATATTGGGGCTTAGTTGATGTCAGGACCGTATGTAAGAGGGACACAGAACACAAACTTGAAGAGTCAGGGAAGGCTTCTTGAAGGAGATCAGTTTTAAAAAGAAATTCAAGGTAAGTAAAAATTAGCTAAATAAGTTGGCATAGTAAGGAGTAGATAGTGTTCCAGGCAGAGGAAAGGCAAGGAGCGGAGAAGTGTGTAGACTGGTTGGGTTTTGAGAGCAGTTCAGTAAGACAGGAGCATAGAATGCAGTGAAGGGAGTGGCAAGAAACATGATGACAGGCATAAGCTGAAGCAGATCATAAGACACCTTGTAAGGCATGTCAAAATGTTTGAGCTTTTTCTTAAAAGAAATGGGAACTAACTGAAGAATTTGGGGTGCTTTCTTTGGTTGTGGAGCAACTGATGGTTGTGGAGAGTTACTTTGGAGGCTGGAGGCAAGTTTGTGCACCTAAAGAAGATATTGAAGTTGCCATTTTGTCCTTACCTGTATCATTATCTTTTCTGCAATCAAAGAAATGTCTAATTGCTAGGACTATCAAAATTATGGTTCCCAGATGAACCACTTATGCTCTACACAGCATTGGTGTACTGGTCTTTAGTATCTTAATTCTCCCTTATAGGTTCACCCCTCTCTCACTCTTTCTTAATAGTTACCCTTCTGCAACTGCTGATCTGTTCCTGTGCTCTGAAGTTGTTCATTTTTACATCTATTCTTTGGATCATCTTATATCATCTCTCTTGAAAATCATCCATTTTCCTTTTTGTCAATCCAAATATTATCCATCCTTTATGGTGCAGCTCTAGTCTCACCTTCTCTAGAAAGTCTTTTCTGATCACTGCTGCCTAACTTATCCTATTGTTCTCTAGCTTCCTGAATCATTTTGATTCAACTTAACCCCAAATTATCTAGTACTTCTTTAAGTATCCTTTTGTGTTGTCTCTCTTTGGGTGGTTCTGAAACTGGCCTGATTATCAGAATTACTGGGAGAGCTTGTAAAATATATAGATTTCTGATTCCCTATCACCACAGATTCTGATTTAGTAAGTTGGTGGTGAGCCCAGGAATCTAAATTTTTATAAGAACCCAGATTAATTCTGGCAATTAGCTGCTCTACATGTTTCATGTAGATTAAGCTTTTCTCCGGATGGAAGTTTCTTGAGATTAGGGCTCATTATCAAATTCTTTTGTACTTCCTCCACAGCTAACCCTTACAAGAGCCTACAGTATGTGTTGACTTGATTCCCATGATTTATCCTGTTTCTTTTCTAATATAGTCTCCTTCATAATCTTTAGGTGAAAGAATATGCTGGTTGCTGAATATACCACATACTTGGCATGAGTTTGTGTGTGTTGTGTTGTGTTCAGAGTTGGGATGCTCAAAATTCAACCTAAAGGAGTTCTCAAGCCTTCTTGATGAAATACATGAGACCATACTATCTGCTTCACCAGACCCTGTTCTATTTTGCATGATTCACAGTAATATTTCAGTAGTATCACCCACCTCTCCAAAGAACACTGTAAAATATGCCCTCTGTATTGGGAGTTTCTTTTTAATGTAGTTTAGGAAAATAAACAGTAGTCTTTGAAGAGACTTGTGTTGTTACAACCCAGGAGGGTTTTTCAAATGTGAGTTGTTGTAAATAAGAATATGCAAGATTGAAATATGAATCCTGCTATTCTGTTGCTGAAGATGGTAGGCACGTATAACATCAAATGTATCTATTAGAATACTTCCGGAATGTCAAACTATGCTTTTGAAGATATATCCTTTTTGTGACCCATCTTTGTGCACAGAAAGTATGCATTTGACATTTTATGAGTTCTAGATCTCAGAGTTAAAAAACATTTCAGTGGTCTATCTATCTATCATCTATCACATGTGTTGCAGAAGGAGAATGCATCTGTAAAGAAGCAGGCAAAACCTAGTTTGAAAAATAAATTAAAATACACACAAATATGCAATACAAAACACAGTGAGGCTTAGGTTTTGAAATATACACTCAATCATTCCAACTGGCTAACTTACTGTATTCTAACTCAGATGTTTGATGAATTGTGATGATGACCTTGGTTTTTCATGAGATTCTACATTTTCTCACTCTGCTCTGGAGAATTTTGGTAAGTGGCTCAAAGGCAATAAAACGGCAGGTGTTTGTGGGGGATGTGTGCACATGCACACGTTCCTGTATGTTAGAAGGCATTTAGAGAGGGTGGCTGCACATCTGTTAATGCTAATAGGTGTCTGACGGCCAAATAGTGAAAGTTTCTTGCATCACATAGTCCTCGCAGAGTTACAGGTATGCAAAATTTTGAACAAAGAGGAGAAACTTTGACCTAACAGATCTCTGAAATACTGTATGTGTAATGTATATCAGTAGGTTAGGACACTCTATTTTTCTCTCCTTATTTTTCTTGTACAAATAATGTATAAATGCATATTCATTGTAAAAATAAAGTACAGAAAACTAAAAAGGTGAGAGTCCACCTTCAACCCCTCTCCCAATCTAACTCTTCTTCATGGAAATAAACACTGTTAACTGGTATTTATATTTTTTTATGATGTTTTTAAGTGAATTTCCAAGTGCAGGTTGAAGAGGAAGTCAATTCTGTTCAATTGAACAGGTTATGATACTTTGCTTTTGGTTTCTATACTTACGCTTTTGGATTGAGAAAATTTTTCCTTTCGTGAGGGGTGTGTGTGTGTGTGTGTGTGTGTGTGTGTGTGTGTGTGTGTTGTATGTACACTCGTACATTTTGGATGAATGTATGCCTAACAGATTTTTTAAAGATGTCTTTAAATACATTTTCCAGACATTTGTCTATTGATGAGGTAAAGCCTTCAGGGGTGGGAGTAGGAATGGGAGGTTGTTTCTATTTCAGTTGCAGTCTCTTTAAACAATCCTCTTAGAGTACAGAGGGTTTTGTGGTTAGTTTCTGTTGTCTCTGACTTTTTTGAAGCGTAAGTAAAACAAGATCCCAGGGAGCCCAGGACTGCTCTTTGCTCTCCAGAGGCTGCTTAGTGATTCTAGTATAATCTTTTGAGAGAAGGGCAGTCATCACAATTTGAAATTCGTTATAATTATGTTTTAATCATCCTTGGCCTGAATATTAGCTTAAAATTTATTCCTTTAACAGTGGTAGAGCTTCCAAAGCCACTTGAGAACTCTTCCAAATACCAATGCAATGTGGCAGAAACTAAAGTCTCTTTGGTTTGACATGTAGTTTGGTGATTCAATTCATCATGAAATGTATTCTACCAGCAAGAATGGATTTGCCTAATAGGGAAGTTTTTAAGTAGTTAGTGGTTAAAAATGGTTGTGTCACTGCTGCCTCTCTTGAAATTAAAATAATTTAAAATGCCAATTGAGTCATGGCAAAGAGCTTTGTATCTGCCAAATTGTCATACATAACTCTATAAAAGGGGGATGAATTAAGGAGCTCAGTAAAAAGGCCTAAAAAAGAAAACTAATGAAAATCATGGTCTGTATCCCGAGGACAAGGAAGCCTGGGGATGGGGGAATAATGATAGTTTGCTTGCATCTGAGTAGGTTCTCATATTTAAAAAGTTTGTTCTTGTCACGGGCTGACATGGTTAGTGTGTAAGACTGAAGTTATGACTAGGATTTCCTTTCCTAACTGTACTAGCCACCTATACTTCTTTTATTTTATTTTTTTATACGTAGTATCTGGCAAACATATGTTATTTGGTCATTCACAATGCGGTCCAGGAAAGCAAATCCATGCCCACCTAAAATATAAATTCTACCGTTTTTTTCTGAATTTGTATTCTTTGCTAGGCATTTTGCCAGACACCTGAGAATATTAAGTGCATATGAAATGGGTTCCAGTTCCAAGGAAGTGTTTATATATGTGTCTATATGTGCATGCATATATATGCACATGGCTGAGCTCAGAAGTGTGTCTACTAGCGTATGTGACATATAAATAGAGTATCAGAATATGCTGGGATCTCTATAGAGGTTTGCAAACAAGTCCAAGGAAATGGCTATATTTGGTGATACTGTGATGGATTCCCAAGGCTAGATCATCATTCAGAGTAGAGAAGAAGTGGGGAATGGGAGAAACAGCAAGTGTGAAGGTAAAGAGTCCTGAATGTGCCTGGAGTGTTTGAGGGGTGGAAAGTGTTTCAGGGTATTAAGAGTGAAGTATTTTCAGGGAGGTTTGGGGGGGAAGGCAGCATAAGAGGCTGTAGAGGCAGGGAGGCACAAGATTATGATGAGCCTTATATGTTGTGAGAAGGACTACATCCTGAGTGTGTTGGGAGCCACTGAAGATTTTTTTAAGTGGGAGGAGTTATGGTGAGACAATAGCAAATATATATTTGCTGATATGATAGGCATACACATTTCAAAATAAAGCGTCTGCTTCACCCAATAAAAACTTTAAATAGGGCTACCATTGCCCACAATTTGTGTTCAATCTATTGCTTATTCATCAGAAGGGTTTGTTTTTGTTTGAGTTGTTGCATCTGACGGTGATGTGTGCTGTAAGCTAGTTAGAGAACCCAAGCTTTTGGGCTTCACTTCCACTGTTGCTGCAGTAGGAACAGGTTGCTCAGAAATGGTTTCAAAAAACTGTTGGATCTTTAATATCCTAGGTTTTTTCAAATTGATTGCTTTGAGTCCTCTCATTTTCTCTCTTCATGAGAAAAAGCAAATAATAAAAATGAATTCCATTGTTCCCTGTATCTTTGCACCGCTATTCTTTTTCATTCTTTAATCTTGACAGGAGATTTTATATACGATAAAAGAACTTGAATAATACTATTAAAACTGCTTGCAATGTTTTGTGATTGTAACTGGAGAGATTTCATTTATTGTCATCCTGATCAAAGTTACTGAAATGGATGGTCTATGAATTAAAGGAAAGAGCTGTGTTTGCATATAGACTTTAAATAAATGTCAATAGATTATTTATGGAAATACACACTCTGCCTCTTACTGTGCAGTTGGGCTTCTTCTTCTCCACAAGAAATATGTAGCCGAGACTTTAGGTAACCAGTCTTAAATCAGTGAGACACCTGCCAAGCAGAAAATGCAGGGATCTACAGCATTTCATGATGCTGTGGTTTTAGATATCAGAGTTAAAGCCGTCAGAAAGTCTGAAATTCTATGGTGAGAGAATCCTAGGCTTGATGCAAAATATTGTGTCACAGTTACAGTAATTTCATGTTGGCTTATGATACCCGTTAGAAATTTGGGAAGGGGCACAGCCCGAACAAATTACTTGAGATTACCTTGTTAAAGATAATAAATGTAAAAATTCCCAGAATTTAGACCTTTTAGAAGGTTCACTTTATCACACTTAGGTAGCTCACAGCAGTGGAGGGTGTTTAATTGTCCTATAGCAGTCGCTATTAAATGATACATTAGTAAGAGGTGATGCTTGAGAGAGCCCACATGAAGTGTTTTTAGTGAGTCTATGTGAGTGTTCAAAGCCCTGGACGTGTCTTAGCAGATGATTCAAGATTAGCTCAGGTGGGTGTGGAGCTACAGATGCTCAGGGCTCTGAGAGCCAAGATTTTTCTGAATCAAAGCTGGAAATCAGCACAACTTCTCTCCACTCTTTACATGTTCTGCAAAGAGAAGAAATGTGCAGATCTATTCTGGTCACTCAGTCTCATTGAATATTTATGGAACTTCTGAAGTGAGTGAAATATTCTCAGATATTTCTTGAAGCTGAAACAGGCAGCTTGGAAATAGATAAACCACAGTACTGGGTTTGTGTAGGGCAGCATAAATTTTTAAAAGATACAGGAATTGTCCTATGTGCCGTGTCTTGGTGATTTGCCATGAAATTGCGGAATTCTTCTGAATCCCAGCAGACTAGGAGGAAAGAAAAGAAATTTCAAATTTGCAAATACCTGCAAAATTGCAAAGAAAAGAGTCATCTTTAAATAAGATGTTTGTCAGTACTTAATGATGCAGGTATTTGAATTAGTTGACCAATGGGATAGAGGTTTCTGTTTTAGTCCAACTTTTTGCCATTATGTACCCCTCTGTATATTTGGTTGTCACTAAATTGTTTCCACTAAATTAAGACTTTGATAGAGAATCTCTTGATTGCAAAAAACATTAATTTACTCAAGAATGCTCAGTTAAGGACCAGGTATTAAAAAAAACTGTAGGCAAAGTCACAGGCAGACTAACACAGGAATCAGAGTATAGTCACCACTCTTGGGAAGTGGAATTGGATAGGGGCTAAGCCAAAGCCATTATCTCTTTCTCAAGGGTTGTGGAAGACTGAGTGCATTGTGGTTCTAATCAGTGGTCTTCCTAAATCCTCATCCTGGGCCCTGAAACATTGAAGCTCCTTCCCACTGACTCTGATCTGGGTAATTTGACTTAATTTGGCCAATAGGATATTAGTACATAGGATGTAAACAAAGACTTGAAAAGTATGAGCACATTTCTTGTCTCACGTCTCTGGCTTTGCCATGAGAACATAACCCAGGTTAGCCCATGAGGCAGTGAGACACATGGAGCAAAGCCAAATCAGGTCAGATGTCTCAGCGGAAGCACTAAATAAGTGGTAAAGTCCAGCTAACATTGCCAAAGCTACCTGGCCACAGATGCATCAATAAGCCCATGGAGCCCAGCTCAGATCAACAGAATGATGAGCCAACACATAGACTTAGAAGCAAAAATGAATGTTTATCGCTGCATGACACAAATGTTTTCTGATTGTTTGTTATACAGCACTTTTGTGGCAAATAGATGGTGGAAACAAGGGCCAAATTGTCTCTTTCTTCCTTTAATTTTAAATTGACACAATAATTATACATAGCTTCAATACTTACATAGTTATCAGATCAGGGTAATCAGCATAACCATCATCTCAAACATTTATCATTACTTTGTCTTGAGAACATTCAATATTCTCCTTCTAGCTATTTGAAACTGTATATTATTGTTAACTATAGTCACCCTAGACCACTAGAACTTACTCCCCCCTATCTAGCTGTAGTTTTGTATTCTTTGACAAATATCTCCTTCTCCCTGCTTCCCCCTACCCTTCACCTCTATGTCTCTTCCTCTGTTCCTCCCTCCCCTCCCTCTCCAGTTTGTATATTGCCCAGTATTTTTGCCAGTTCTTTGTCTGCCTATCCTTACAGAAATAGTGTGCATCATCCACTGCAGTTTTTGAGTTTCTTGGTTCAAATTCTTGACATAGAAAAGCTCTAATTAGTTGATGGAAAGCCAGTGAATTGGTTTACTTTGGGTCAGGTTTCCACCTAGTCTGACCAACTGTGGTTAAGGTGGTGGCAGTGGTGAAAGGAGAACAGTGTTATATGGTTTAGAAGAGTTTAGATGAGGGAGTTGTTTTTAGTAAGGGGCTGTGAATAGAAAATTCATGGTGATTTATATCTGAAATTAAAAGTCAAGCCTAAAAGTTAGCAAAATATACTGTAAATTTGATTTGTGGATCAGTCCACCAACTTGAAATGAAAGGCTAATAACATCTACAAATGTGCCAATAATAGTCATAGCTAATATTAGTCTTGGTTATGTGTTAGGGTACTGTGCTAAATATTTTATTTAATCTTTACTCCAGCATTATGGATGTGGGAGTATTATTATCATTCCCAATTTACAGATGGGAACTGAGGGTTGGAGAGGTTAAGCTGCCTTCTGTTATACAATTAGAAAAAGATACAGCCAGTAATACAATATAGGTTAAGCTAAATACAGAGCCCAGAGCCCTAATTTAACCACTGCCTCTACCATTTATAGAATGACCAGGAAAGTAAGACTGTGTAAATCAATAACTAATCATAAGGCTTAGCAGGTGGCTAATTGAGTAAGTGATGATCAGTTAACATATGATTCCAAAGATGATTAGGAGATAGTACTGCTGGGCATGATAAGATTCTTTTTTTCTTTGCTTCCTTCTTTAGAGATCTACTTAACTCCCTTTGATAGATTAATGACAGCTTCTGGTTTTTCTTCTCACTTAGATTTCACTACTCAGTAGGCAGGTATACTTGCACTTAATTTCTCTATTTTCAGCCTTATGTCTCATCCCCGTCCTCTATGATGCCAGGTGTTACCATGTTGAAAGCCTCTCAGATTCAGTATCTCTAAAGAGTAAACTTCTTGTCTCCTTTGGGAGAGATCATAGGCACTTGGCTGCTCAGAGTAGTGGTTTGGGATCTGAAAGTCCAATTGCTCAGTAGGAAGACCTTGAATCAATCTCGCTGTTTTCTGTGTTGTGCATCATCCCTGCTTTCTGTGGTACTGGTGCCTCCAAAACCTAAAATTTCTGTGTTCTGCATGGAAAACTGATTCTTCTCTCAGGAATATCATCTCCCTCTGTAGATTCTCAGATTGTAGCATTCTCCACTCTGCTAAATAACTTATCTCACCTCTACTTTTAGTCTTCCAAATTTTTATTGAGATTTCTAGTCCACTGTCTCTCTGTTCTTGTATCTATTTAAAAAATTTGTTTACCGTAATTATAGTTGGGTTTTTGGAAGAAAGGATACCAATATGTGATCAACCACTTATGTTTAGAAAATTATCCTCCCCTATGAGATTTTTAAATAGAAACATCTTCATTTAGGCTGTTACAAGCTTTATCTGAAAACTTTATCAGCAATATGAGTTAATATTAAATTCTAGCATTGTTTCCTGATGAAACTTCCAAAAATACAACCAAACAATTTATAAAGTCTGCCTCTATGTTTAGTGAGGTGATTTGGCACCGTTCAAGTTTTGGTTTGATAGTATTCTCATTTTAATAGTACTCTCTCTTCCAAGCTTTCCTTATCTAGGGCTAGTTTTGGTTGTGAAATAGCCATTCATCTTGTTTTCTTCTTGGCAGAGGAATACCCCAACTTTCACCTTGTGAGAAGGGGGAAGGACAGTGCTGGGCTAAGGGGTTGACATTTAAACATCAGATATTCTGACATGTTGCTAATTCCTGTCATCAATATCATTCCTAGTTCATTATTTGAGATCCATCTAGACTACTTTGGCCTCATGGGCTTTGGTAGTTTATTTATTGCTGTAAGATTATGACATTTTAAAAGTTTAGCTAGTATTTGTTTGTCATAAAGTCATGAGAATGTTACTTTGACAACAACTCACTCATGTAACCAGCACTGCAAATGTTCAATTTTGCCTAGAAGGAAAGCTCCTAAGAAGGACTGTTAGAATTGATGAGGGGTGGTACATGCACACAACTCCACAAGAGTCTTTTTGGGCAAGAATCAGCCTATCATCATTTTTTGCCTAAGGACAAGACAGGCCTGAGCAATGACTCATGTTTGCATTTTTCATGCCAATTATGAGAAAATTAATAGAACATCCACAGAAAGTGTAGGAATTTAAAAATATTATTGTAGCTATTTATTTCTAGGGAAACATCAAATTCAGACTTTAAAAATATATGTAAACTGAGGCTTCCCTGAAATCTCTATAAATTACTAGATAGAATTCTTGCCAAATTCCCTGAAAAGCTTAGGGGTCAAGATTATATGACATTAAATTAATGCTTTAATAAGGATTGTATTAATAGCTTGCTTGGCCAGATAAATTTCCATATAAAAGTTGTATCTTGTTTTCTAGATTAAAACCATTTTACTAGCTTTAGTAAATTATTCCAGTCATTCAACAAATATGTCTTAAAGTCCTTTCCTGTCCTGGACATTTTGCTAGGTCATTATAAGCTCAAAGAGTTTATAAGTTAATGTAGGTGTTTACATATATACAAAACAATACAATATAATAGAGATGCCATATGAACAACATAAATAATGTGTCAGGGAGGAAGGCCTGGCTACTTTGGGAAATGGTGACTAGGTGAGATCTGCTATTTGAGCTAAACCTCCTAGTTTTATTAGAAAAGGCAAAAGATCATGGGCAGCTGGAATATCATATCGAAGTCACAGATGCAAGAAGGCAGAAGGCATTAGCGTAAACAGTGGGCAGCACTTTTGGTTGGGGCCTATGATTCATATGGGATATTAATGGGAAATAAGACTGGAAAGGTAAGTTAAGACTACCTTTTGGGAAACAATGCCGAGTAAAGAAGTTTAGATTTTAATTTGTAGTTGGTAGGGAGGTACAGAAATATTTGAATTCACATATTAGTAAGATTAAACAAGTGGAAACTTACTGGATGGTTTGGGCAAGATATTTTAGAAGCAGGCAGATTAACTAAGAGTCTGAAGCAGTCATCTGGTCATGAGGGGATTGGAGCCTGGACTACAGAGATGCCATTGAGAATGCCAGGGAAGAAAATTCAACAAGAGAGGTTATAAACAGCCAACTTCCAGTCAGAGGCAACTGACTGGATATTGGGAGAGAGAAATGATGAATTATCCACAGTCATTGAGGTTTTCAGTCCAGTTGACATATGGTACTTTCAACAGAAGTAAGAAAGCACTAGCTTTGTGAGGAAAATAGTGAGTTTGCTTTGTTTGGTTTGAAGTTTCTATATACTCCATGTGGAAATGCCCAGTATCTAGGCACATATGTAAGACTAGAGCTTGGAGGAAAGGTTGGACTTGGAAATAAAGATGTAATTGAAACAACATAAACGTGATAATTATGACAAGGGAGTATAAAATCTTCAAGGCAGAGAGTATACAGAGAGATGGGCCAAATGATGGGAAAAAGGAAACAGCCAAGGAGACAGAGAAGCAGCAGTAATTGCAGTAAGAACAGAACCAAAAGAAGGAAGTGTCATAGAAGGAAAAGTGGGAGAGAGTGGTTGATCCAGAGTGCCAAGTGCAGAAGAGAAGCATGGAAGAACAGTATGAGAAAAGGACTTTGGATTTAGTGATTAGGAAGTTATCAGATACTTTTAAAAGAATGCTTACTCAGGAAATTTGTGAGTATAGGAGCCAGATTTCAGGGATTTCATGAGTGATTGCTTAAGGAAGTATAAGTATACATCCTTTTTTCAAGAGATTTGAATATGAATAAGATGTAGAATAGTATATTTAGAGGGGAAAGAGAATTAAAATTAAGTTGTCTTTCAAGATTGGAAACATCTGTACCTGTTTATGTTTGTGAGCAGAAGGGTGGAAGAAAAGTAGCCAATGGAGAAAGATGGGGGAGAGGGAGAGAGGAAGAGAAAGAGAGAGAGAGACAGAAAAGCTGAGAGAGAGAGAGAGAGATAAACGATGGGAAAACAGTAGATAATTGAAGAAACAAGGTCATGGAGGATTGATTCTTCATTAGATCTAAGGAGATATAGATTCTCAGAGAAAAGACTCCTAAAGAGTTTTTCATTGATACCAAATTAGGGAGAACTTCTCTGGGTAGGATGCTCTAATTCTTGCATATTTCTAAAGTGTGAGAAATATACAAAAATTTAGAAAAGGAAGGGTTGGAGCTACTAGTCCTTCCTCAGGGATTCGTGAAATAAGAAAATTACTATTTAGAGGTTAAAAAAGAAAAGAAAGAGAGAAAAACTCTGTAGCTACAGTCTTCCCAGAGCCAGGGAGCCTAAGTCAAAGATTTGGGATCCAGAGATAGACTGAACTAGAGAGTGTTGGCCAGTACCTACCTCAACATTGCCTTGAATCACTGGGCTAGGCAATTGCACAAATGATGTGCTTTGCTCTTTGACAGGCATTTTAAAAAACAGGAGGCCCAGCCACTAAACAGTGGCCAATAAATTTGTCCTTGCTTTTATTTGAATAGTCTTCAAATTACTTTGGATGTCAGTTTCAGGAAACTAGTTACCTTGGGGGAAACTCGGAATCATTTCATACCAGTAGGAGGGAATGAGATCAGTAGTATAGATAACAACAGTGCTTATTCTTAGAGATTAGGAGGGACTTTTCTTTCTCTGAGACAAGAAGAAAGGAAGAAAGGATAGGTGAGGTGATCAATGAAATGTTGATATATGGAGAGAAAATAAATGAGCCCATACCTGATAGTTTCAGTTTTCTCAAGTCAGTTCAGTGTCTGAGATATAAGCTGGGTAGGTATAGAAGTGAAGAGGTGAGAATGCTGGAAAATGTTTAGAACAATGATTGTGGGAGATCTGCTAGGGAATTCAACTAAAGCCATTGTAAAGCAGTAGGGTTAGTGCCCAGAAAGAAGGAGGAAGCATGAATAAGCACACATACATGATTTTTTCCATTGCTGTTCTGTGCCTCTAGAAGCAGGAGTGTTAATAGGGCAGATTAATGACTGTCAGCCAGTACTAGCCAGATTTACAGAGACAGCAGCCTTTGCCCAAATTGTCTAACAATGAAACCCATTCTGTTTTGAGACACTGATCATGTGTAGAAAGTCAAACAGTACAGAAAGGGACTCATTTGAAAACCTTAAGGTGGTGGGACAGTTATTTGAAAGCCTTTTCTCTCTGCATGTGCACTTCCCATTGCAGGGACCATATCTCCATATATTTTTCACCCCCTCCCAAAAATCCTGCACAGAGCTTGACACACAATAATTCCTTACTCCTTGTGAATAGCAGACAGACAGACACATATCAACAGAAGTTTCTTCGTAACAGATCACCCCACTTCAGGTTTTTAAGCTGTTTTTAACTGAAGCATGACATAGAAAATGAAAAGTGCACAAATCATAAATGTACAGATTAATAACATTTTACAAAATGTGCACATTTGTGTAATCACTACCCAGATAATGAAATGGAATATCACCAGTTCTCCAGAAGTTGCATATGGGTACCCTCCCAGTCATTCCCCTATTCCTCTTCAAAGCTAACCACTGTCCTGACATCTATCAGCATTGATTAGTTTTTCTTCTTCTGAACTTTATGTACATATATGTATATACTATATATTCTTTTGTGTCTGTTTTCATCCAACATTATGTTGGTGAATTTAATGCACACTTGTTGCACATGAACAGTAGTCCATTTAGTTCATTGCTACATTGATTCCAATGTGTAAGCACGTCAATATTTATCAATTCTTCTCTGTATAACTTTTGAGTTGTTTCCATTTTCTTTTACAAATAGTGCATTCTTGTGCATGTTTATATTGGCTTTTTCTATTTCTCTTGGTATGCCTGGTCATTTCATATACAATAAAAAATTTTAAAATTGTAGAAGCTTTGGATAATGTTATTTTCCTTCAGAGAGAATTTTCTTTAGTTTCTATCGAAAAGTGAGAAAAAATTTAGTAGGTCACTTCAGTTCAATCAGGATTAAACTAATTTAAGATTAGGCTTTATAAAATCCTTGTAAAAACTGGCATATTTATGATTTTCTCTACTACCACGATATAGCCCTTAGGATTCCCAAATAAAGTACTGAGATGTTTATTATAGCCTATTTTCCTTGGCAGGCTCTAAACTCCAATTTTTAAACTTTTTTTCTGAATCTTCTCAGTACCATGATACTGCGGTGATCTATGTTTTGCTTCTCTCTCTCTTAGAAGTCTTTTTCTGTTCATCTTCTTAGCCCTAGGGACCAGCCCTCCAATGAATTAATAAGTGCTTCAAGGGGCATAGAAACATAGAATGGCAGGTTTACTCTAATGAGCTTCTCTTTGCTCTGGGATCTTTGCCCCTCAATTCTTCATTGTTTGGTAACTCTCTGATGCCTTCAAACAGATTTTTTAAATTGAGATGAACTTCACACAACATAAGAATAACTTTTAAAATGAACAATTTAGTGGCATTTAATATATTCATAATGTGTAACCATTATTATTTTCAAGATATTTTCGTCACTTGAAAGAAAACCCTTTACCAATTAAGCAATTAAACATATTCTTTCTAAAATCCAACTTTTCTAGTTGTGAAGGTATAGAAGATTGGTGAGCTATAAACTACTCCATAGTAGCCACAAGTAGAAGTCTTTTGTTTTTTTATTTGACTATTGCAAAGTATTTTCTCCTAGAAATGTATCATTTGTATTAAAAATGTTGTCTTGATTGTAAAACATGTTTTTTGTAAACATTTGAAAAATGTTGAAAGTCTAATTAAAATAAAAAAATTACTCATAATACTAACATCTAGAAATAGCCCATTTATTTTTTGTGTGTATTTCCTTCCACCAATTTTCATGCATTTATCATAAAACTGGGATCTAAGTACATGCACTTGCCCAACATTCCTTACGAATCAGCCATGAGAACATAATTTTCTCAAGTACCAGCTTTTCACTAAAACTATTTGATGAATTTTCCACATTTATCTTTGAGACACTATTTTAAAAGACTAAATAATATTCCTTTTAGAGATATATAGAAATGTAGACAGCATTAGAGATTATCGAGGCAGACAACTAACAAAGATATTTGGGACCTGAACTTGACACTTGACCAAATGGACCAAATAGACATCTATAGAAGTCTCCACCTGAGAACAACAGAATATACATTCTTCTCACCTGCATATGGCACATACTCTAAAATTGACCACACAATTGGGCATAAAACAATCCTCAACACATTTTAAAAAACCAAAATGATATCAATCACACTCTCCAACCACAGTGCAATAAAAATAGAAATGAATGCTAAGAAAATTGCTCATATCCATACAATTACATGGAAATTAAACAACCTGCTTCTGAATGACTTCTGGGTAAAGAATGGAACTAAAGCAGAAATCAAGAAATTCTTTGAAACTAATGAGAACAAAGGTATATAACATACTAGAATCTCTGAGACACAGCTAAAGTAGTGTTAAGAGAAGTTTATAGCAATAAACATCCACAAGAAAAAGTTAGAAAGATCTCAAATGAACAGCATGACATCAGAACAAAAGGAACTAGAGAAATAAAAGCAAATAAACTCTTAATCTTGCAGAAGACAAAAAATTACCAACATGAAAGCTGAACTGAAGGAAATTGAGTTGCGAACATCTATACAAAAGATCAACAAATTCAGGAGTTGGATTTTGAATGTATTAATTCAAATTAGATAATTAGATAATTGAATTACATAATTCAATGAGATAGATGGACTGCTAGCTAGACTAATAAAGGAAAAGAAGATCCAAATAAGCACAATCAGAAATGACAAAGGGGGATATTATCACTGACCCCACAGAAATACAAAAAAAATAAAAAAAAAAACTCAGAGACTAATATGAACACCTCTATACATACAAGCTATAAAACTTAGAAGAAATGAATAAATTCCTAGAAACATACAACATCCCAAGATTGAACCAGAGAGAAATTGAATCCCTGAACAGACCAATAATGAGTTATGAAATTGAATCAGTAATAAAAACCCAATCATTTTGGAACACTTTTCAAAGAAGACATTTATGCAGCCAACAAACATATGAAAAAAGGTCATCATCATTAGTCATTAGAGAAATGCAAATCAAAACCACATTGAGATACCACCTCATGCCAGTTAGAATGGTGATCATTAAAAAATCAGGAGACAACAGATGCTGGAGAGGATGTGGAGAAAGGAATGCTTTTACACTGTTGGTGACAGTGTAAATTAACTCAACCATTGTGGAAGACAGTGTGGTGATTC
Source organism: Ateles fusciceps (assembly GCA_036589455.1). NCBI lineage: Eukaryota > Metazoa > Chordata > Mammalia > Primates > Atelidae > Ateles > Ateles fusciceps. The sequence continues at coordinate 8,443 of JAZHEH010000542.1, read as the reverse complement.
CTCAAGGATCTACAAATAGAAATACCATTTGACCCAGCAATCCCTTTACTGTGGGATTTGAACAATGAGAACACACGGAAACAGGGAGGGGAACATCACACACTGGGGCCTGGGGGTGGGGGCCTAGGGGAGGAATAGCAGAGGGTGGGGGGATTAGGGAGGTATGGCATTAGGAGAAATGCCTAATGTAGATGGTGGGACAGTGGATGCAGCAAACCACCACCATGGCATATGTATACCTTTGTAGCAAACCTGCACGATCTACACATGTACCCCAGAACTTAAAGTATAATAAATAAATTATTTTTAAAAAGTAAGTGAAAAAAAAAAAAACCCAATGGACCAGAAAAAGACCAGGACTAGATGGATTCACACCCAAATTCTTCCAGATGTATAAAGAAAAGGTGGGACGATTCCTACTGAAACTATTCCAAAAAATTGAGAAGCAGAGAATCCTCCCTAATTCATTCTATGTGGCAAGTGTCATCTTGACACCAAAACCTGGCAGAGACACAACTAAAAAAGGAAAGTTTAGACAAATGTCCTTGATTAACATAGATGCAAAAATCCTCAACAAAATACTAGCAAGCAGAATCCAGCAGTGCATCAAAAGCTAATCCACAATGATCGAATAGGCTTTATGCCTGGGATGCAAGATTGGTTCAACATAGACAAACAAATAAATGTTATTCACCACATAAACAGAACTAAAAACAAAAACCACGTGATCATCGCGATAGATGCAGAAAAGGCTTTTGATAAAATTCAACATCGCTTCGTGTTCAAAACCCTCAACAAACAAGGCATTGAAGGAAGATACTTCAAAATAAGAGCCATCTATGACAAACCCACAGGCAACATCATACTGAATGAGCAAGCGCTGAAAACATTACCCTTGAAAATTGGAACAAGACAAGGATGCCCTCTCTTGCCACTCCTATTCCACATAGTACAGGAAATCCTAAGGAGAACAATCATGGAAGAAAAAGAAACAAAAGGCATCCAGGTAGGACGAGAAGAAATCAAACTATCCCTCTTTGCAGATGATAGGATTTTTTGTTATTTTTTCCATACATTATTGGGGTTCAGGTGGTATTTGGTTACATGAGTAAGTTCTTTAGTGGTGATTTGTGAGACTGTGGTGCACTCATCACCCGAGCACTATACACCACACCATATTTTTAGTCTTTATCCCTCGCCTCCTCCCACTCTTCCCCCAAGTTCCTGAAGTCCATTGGTCATTCTTAAGCCTTTGCATCCTCATAGCTTAGTTCCCACGTATCAGTGAAAACATATGATGTTTGGTGTTCCAATCCTGAGTTACTTCACTTAGAATAGTAGTCTCCAATCTCATCCAGGTCACTGCAAATGCTGTTAATTTATTCCTTTTTACGGCTGTGTAGTATTTCATCATTCATATATCTATATATATCTATATATATCATAGTTTCTTTATCCATTCATTCATTGATGGGCGTTTGGATTGGTTCCATGATTTTTCAGTTGTGTATTGTGCTGCTATAAGCATGTGTGTGCAAGTATCTTTTTCAAATAATGACTTCTTTTCCGTTGGGTAGATACCTGGTAGTGGGATTGCTGTGTCAAATGGTAGTTCTACTTTTAGTTCTTTAAGGAATCTCCACACTGTTTTCCATACTGGTTGTACTAGCTTACATTCCCACCAACAGTATAAAAGTGTTCCCTTATCCCCCACATCCACACCAACATGTTTTTTTATTTTTTTATTTTTTTATTTTTTGATTATGGCCATTCTTGCAGGAGTAAAGGGGTATCACATTGTGGTTGTGATTTGCATTTACCTGATCATTAGTGATGTTGAGCATTTTTTAATGTTTGTTGGCCATTTTTATATCTTCTTTTGAGAATTGTCTATTCATGTCCTAGCCCACTTTTTTTTTTTTTTTCCAATTTAGGTTTCCTTTATTTATTTTTCTTTTTTTTTTTTTTATTGCATTTTAGGTTTGGGGGTACATGTGAAGAACATGGAAGATTGTTGCATAGGTACACACATGGCAGTGTGATTTGCTGCCTTCCTCCCCATCACCTATATCTGGCATTTCTCCCCATGCTATCCCTCCCCAACTCCCCACCCCCCACTATCCCTCCCCTTTTTCCCCCCGACAGACCCCAGTGTGTGATACTCCCCTCCCTGTGTCCATGTGTTCCCATTGTTCAACACCCGCCTATGAGTGAGAACATGCGGTGTTTGATTTTCTGTTCTTGTGTCAGTTTGCTGAGAATGATGGTTTCCAGGTTCATCCATGTCCCTACAAAGGACACGAACTCATCGTTTTTGATGGCTGCATAATATTCCATGGTGTATATGTGCCACATTTTCCCTGTCCAGTCTATCATCGATGGGCATTTGGGTTGGTTCCAGGTCTTTGCTATTGTAAACTGTGCTGCAATGAACATTCGTGTGCATGTGTCCTTATAGTAGAACGATTTATAGTCTTTTGGATATATACCCAGTAATGGGATTGCTGGATCAAATGGAATTTCTATTTCTAGGTCCTTGAGGAATCGCCACACCGTCTTCCACAATGGTTGAACTAATTTACACTCCCACCAACAGTGTAAAAGCGTTCCTATTTCTCCACATCCTCTCCAGCATCTGTTGTCTCCAGATTTTTTTAATGATCGCCATTCTAACTGGCGTGAGATGGTATCTCAATGTAGTTTTGATTTGCATTTCTCTAATGACCAGTGATGATGAGCATTTTTTCATATGTTTGTTGGCTTCACGTATGTCTTCTTTTGTAAAGTGTCTGTTCATATCCTTCGCCCACTTTTGAATGGGCTTGTTTGTTTTTTCTTGTAAATGTGTTTCAGTTCTTTGTAGATTCTGGTTATCAGCCCTTTGTCAGATGGGTAGACTGCAAAAATTTTTTCCCATTCTGTTGGTTGCCGATTCACTCTAATGACTGTTTCTTTTGCTGTGCAGAAGCTATGGAGTTTGATTAGGTCCCATTTGTCTATTTTGGCTTTTGTTGCCACTGCTTTTGGTGTTTTGGTCATGAAGTCCTTGCCTACACCTATGTCCTGAATGGTTTTGCCTAGATTTTCTTCTAGGGTTTTTATGGTGTTAGGTCTTATGTTTAAGTCTTTAATCCATCTGGAGTTAATTTTAGTGTAAGGTGTCAGGAAGGGGGTCCAGCTTCTGCTTTCTGCACATGACTAGCCAGTTTTCCCAACACCATTTATTAAACAGGGGACTCGCTTCCACATTGTTTGTTTTTGTCAGGTTTGTCAAAGATCAGGTGGTTGTAGATGTGTTGTGTTGCGTCGGAGGTCTCTGTCCTGTTCCATTGGTCTATATCTCTGTTTTGGTACCAGTACCATGCTGTTTTGATTACTGTAGCTTTGTAGTATAATTTGAAGTCCGGGAGTGTGATGCCTCCAGCTTTGTTCTTTTTGCTTAGAATTGACTTGGCTATGCGGGCTCTCTTTTGGTTCCATATGAAGTTTAAGGTGGTTTTTTCCAGTTCTTCAAAGAAGGTCATTGGTAGCTTGATAGGGATAGCGTTGAATCTGTAAATTACTTTGGGCAGTATGGCCATTTTGACAATATTGATTCTTCCTAGCCATGAACATGGAATATTTCTCCATCTGTTTGTGTCCTCTCTTATTTCATTGAGCAGTGGTTTGTAGTTCTCCTTGAAGAGGTCCTTTACGTTCCTTGTTAGTTGTATTCCTAGGTATTTTATTCTCTTTGTAGCAATTGTGAATGGCAGTTGGTTCTTGATTTGGCTGTCTTTAAGTCTGTTATTGGTGTATAGGAATGCTTGTGATTTTTGCACATTGATTTTATATCCTGAGACTTTGCTGAAGTTGCTTATCAGTTTCAGGAGATTTTGGGCTGAGACGATGGGGTCTTCTAGATATACAATCATATCGTCTGCAAATAAAGACAATTTGACTTCCTCCTTTCCTATTTGAATACCCTTTATTTCTTTTTCTTGCCTGATTGCTCTGGCTAGAACTTCCAGTACTATATTGAATAAGAGTGGTGAGAGAGGACATCCTTGTCTAGTGCCAGATTTCAAAGGGAATGCTTCTAGTTTTTGCCCATTCAGTATGATATTGGCTGTTGGTTTGTCGTAAATAGCTTTTATCGTTTTGAGATACGTTCCATCAATACCTAGTTTATTGAGAGTTTTTAGCATAAAGGGCTGTTGAATTTTGTCAAAGGCCTTCTCTGCATCAATTGAGATAATCATGTGGTTTTTGTCTTTGGTTCTGTTTATGTGGTGGATTATGTTTATAGATTTGCGTATGTTGAACCAGCCTTGCATCCCCGGGATGAAGCCTACTTGATCATGGTGGATAAGCTTTTTGATGTGCTGTTGCAATCGGTTTGCCAGTATTTTATTGAAGATTTTTGCATCTATGTTCATCATGGATATTGGCCTGAAGTTTTCTTTTCTTGCTGAGTCTCTGCCAGGTTTTGGTATCAGGATGATGTTGGTCTCATAAAATGATTTAGGAAGGATTCCCTCTCTTTGGATTGTTTGGAATAGTTTCAGAAGGAATGGTACCAGCTCCTCTTTGTATGTCTGGTAGAATTCGGCTGTGAACCCATCTGGACCTGGGCTTTTTTTGGGTGGTAGGCTCTTAATTGCTGCCTCAACTTCAGACCTTGTTATTGGTCTATTCAGGGTTTCGACTTCTTCCTGGTTTAGGCTTGGGAGGATGCATGTGTCCAGGAATTTATCCATTTCTTCCAGGTTTACTAGTTTATGTGCATAGAGTTGTTTGTAATAATCTCTGATGATGGTTTGAATTTCTGTGGAATCTGTGGTGATATCCCCTTTATCGTTTTTTATTGCATTTATTTGATTATTTTCTCTTTTCTTTTTTATTAATCTGGCTAGTGGTCTGTCTATTTTGTTGACCTTTTCAAAAAACCAGCTCCTGGATTTGTTGATTTTTTGAAGAGTTTTTCGTGTCTCTATCTCCTTCAGTTCTGCTCTGATCTTAGTTATTTCTTGTCTTCTGCTAGGTTTTGAGTTTTTTTGATCTTGCTCCTCTAGCTCTTTCAATTTTGATGATAGGGTGTCAATTTTAGATCTCTCCTTGCTTCTCATGTGGGCATTTATTGCTATATACTTTCCTCTAGAGACTGCTTTAAATGTGTCCCAGAGATTCTGGTATGTTGTGTCTTCGTTCTCGTTGGTTTCAAAGAACATCTTTATTTCTGCCTTCATTTCATTGTTTATCCAGTCAACATTCAAGAGCCAGTTGTTCAGTTTCCATGAAGCTGTGTGGTTCTGAGTCAGTTTCTGAATTCTGAGTTCTAACTTGATTGCACTGTGGTCTGAGAGACTGTTTGTTATGATTTCTGTTCTTTTGCATTTGCTGAGGAGTGATTTACTTCCAATTATGTGGTCAATTTTAGAGTAGGTGCGATGTGGTGCTGAGAAGAATGTATATTCTGTGGATTTGGGGTGGAGAGTTCTGTAAATGTCTATTAGGTTTGCTTGATCCAGGTGTGAGTTCAAGTCCTGGATATCCTTGTTAATTTTCTGTCTTGTTGATCTGTCTAACATTGACAACGGGGTGTTCAAGTCTCCCACTATTATTGTGTGGGAATCTAAGTCTCTTTGTAAGTCATTGAGAACTTGCCTTATGTATCTGGGTGCTCCTGTATTGGGTGCGTATATATTTAGGATCGTTAGCTCTTCTTGTTGCATTGATCCTTTTACCATTATGTAATGTCCTTCTTTGTCTCTTTTGATCTTTGTTGGTTTAAAGTCTATTTTATCAGAGATGAGAATTGCAACTCCTGCTTTTTTTTGCTCTCCATTTGCTTGGTAAATCTTCCTCCATCCCTTTATTTTGAGCCTTTGTGTATCTCTGCATGTGAGATGGGTTTCCTGGATACAGCACACAGACGGGTTTTGGCTTTTTATCCAGTTTGCCAGTCTATGTCTTTTAATTGGGGCATTTAGCCCATTTACATTTAGGGTTAATATTGTTATGTGTGAATTTGATCCTGCCATTTTGATGCTAGGTGGCTGTTTTGCCCGTTAGTTGATGCAGTTTCTTCATTGTGTTGATGGTCTTTACTGTTTGGTATGTTTTTGGAGTGGCTGGTACTGGTTGTTCCTTTCTATGTTTAGTGCCTCTTTCAGGAGCTCTTGTAAAGCAGGCCTGGTGGTGATGAAATCTCTGAGTTCTTGCTTGTTCGCAAAGGATTTTATTTTTCCTTCACTTATGAAGCTCAGTTTGGCTGGATATGAAATTCTGGGTTGGAAGTTCTTTTCTTTAAGGATGTTGAATATTGGCCCCCACTCTCTTCTGGCTTGTAGGGTTTCTGCTGAGAGATCTGCTGTGAGTCTGATGGGCTTCCCTTTGTGGGTAACCCGACCTTTCTCTCTGGCTGCCCTTAGCATTTTCTCCTTCATTTCAACCCTGGTGAATCTGACGATTATGTGCCTTGGGGTTGCTCTTCTTGAGGAATATCTTTGTGGTGTTCTCTGTATTTCCTGGACTTGAATATTGGCCTGCCTTCCTATGTTGGGGAAGTTCTCCTGGATAATATCCTGAAGAGTATTTTCCAGCTTGGATTCATTCTCTCCTTCACATTCAGGTACACCTATCAAACGTAGATTAGGTCTTTTCACATAGTCCCATATTTCTTGGAGACTTTGTTCATTCCTTTTTACCCTTTTTTCTCTACTCTTTCCTTCTCGTTTTATTTCATTGAGTTGATCTTCGACCTCTGATATCCTTTCTTCTGCTTGGTCAATTCGGCTGTTGAAACTTGTGTATGCTTCGCAAAGTTCTTGTGTTGTGTTTTTCAGCTCCATCAATTCACTTACATTCCTCTCTAAGTTGGTTATTCTCATTAGCATTTCGTCAAATCTTTTTTCAAGGTTGTTAGTTTGTTTGCATTGGGTTAGAACATGTTCTTTTAGCTCACAGAAGTTTCTTACTACCCACCTTCTGAAGCTTGATTCAGTCATTTCATCACACTCATTGTCCATCCAGCCTTGTTCCCTTGCTGGTGAGGAGTTGTGATCCCTTGTAGGAGGAGAGGCGTTCTGGTTTCGGGTGTTTACCTCCTTTTTGCGCTGGTTTCTTCCCATCTTTGTGGATTTATCTATGTGTGGTCTTTGTGGTTGGTGATTTTCAGATGGGGTCTCTCAGTGGACGTCCCGTTTGTTGATGATGAAGTTATTTATTTCTGTTTCTTAGTTTTCCTTCTACCAGTCTGACCCCTCTGCTGTAGGGCTGCTGAGGTCCACTCCCGGCCCTGCTTGCCTGGGGGATCACCTGCAGCAGCTGCAGAACAGTAACGGTTGCTGCCAGTCTCTTCTTCTGCTATCTTTGTCCCAGAAGAATACCCGCCAGATGTCCGTCTGAGCACTCCTTTGTGAGGTGACTCGTTGGATATACGGGGGATCAGGGGAGCTGCTTGAGGAGACAGAGTTTCCTTTATAGGAGCTCAAGTGCTGAGCTGTGAGCTCCGTTGTTCATTCAGAGTTGCTGGGCAGGTACGTTTAAGTCTGCTGCAGCAGAACTCATAAACCCCTTTTTTCCCCCAGGTGCTCTGTCCCGGGGGAGTTAGGGCTTTATTTATGAGTTTCCCTGGTGCTGCTGCCTTTTTCTCAGGGCTGCCTTGCCCAGCGATGAGGCAGCCTAGTCACTGTTTGCCTACAGAGGCTTTGCTGAGCTGCTGTGGGCTCCACCCAGCTGCCGTATGAACTTCCCTGCAGTCCTGTTTATACCGGTGTAGTGAGAACTGCCTCAGCAATGGCAAACTACCTCTGTAGCGGCAGACTGCCTCAGTAATGGCGGACGCCCCTCCCCCCACAGAGCTGGGCCGTCCCGGGCTCAGCTGTGCTTGCTGTGAAACTCTGGATCCAGAGCGTTTCCGATGGCTGTTTTTTGTGGGGGGTGGGACCAGCCGAGCCTGATCACCTGGCTCCCTGCCTCAGAGTCTCCCAGGTGTTCCAGCCGCCTGTTGAAAAGGCGCCGGGATCTGTGTGATTTCCCGTGCGGCGACCCACTGCGCCGGCTGAAACCGCGGGCGCGGAGATTCGTGGCGTTTTTTTTGCCCGGGAAATCTCCCGGCCTGGCTGCCTGTTTCAGTCCCCTTTTTTAATCAGATGAATGGGCGGCTCTGCCTTCCTGGAGCTCCAATTGCCAGCTAAAACGGCACCCGGACCCACGTATTTTGTATGGGGAACCGCTGTGCCGGGACGCCGCCCAAAACAGCAGCGCCGGCGAAAACAGTCGCGCCGGCAAAAACTGCTGCGCCGGCCAAACCAGCCGCGCTGGCGACCCGTGGGGCTCCTCCCCCCTGGGAATCTCCTGGTCTGTGGGCAATAAAAATCTGTCTGGCAATGCGGCGTCCACTCACCCTCCGCGCTTTCACTGGGAGCTGCAATCCTCAGCTGCTCCTAATCGGCCATCT
>JAZHEH010000541.1:0-12304 GCA_036589455.1 Ateles fusciceps | reverse complement strand
TAAAACAGAGCACATTTAGAGGCTGTATATTTTTCTAACAGTACAAATTGAGGGTGTATATATTTTATAACAGAGTACAAATTGAGGGTGTATATTTTTTAGAACAGAGTACATATGGAGGGTGTATATGTTTTATAACAGAAAAGAAATAGAGTGTGTAATTTTTTTAAAACAGAGTACATGTAGAGGGTGTATATTTTTATAACAGTAAAAATTGTTTGTGTATATTATTAAAAACAGAGTAGAAGTCTAGGGTGTATATTTTTTATAACGTAAAATTTGATGGTGTATGTTTTTTATAATAGAGGACAAATAGAGATAGTATTTATTTTAAAAGAGAGTACACCTAGAGGGTATATATATTTTAAAACTGAGTACTAAATGACGGTGAATATTTCTCATAACAGAGTAGAAATAGAGGATCTATCTATGTTAAAACAGAGTACATGTAAAGGGAGTACACTTTTCATAACAGAGTACAAATTGAGGGTGTCTATTTTTTATAACAGAGTAGAAATAGATGGTGTATTTATTTTAAAAAAGAGTACATGCGGGCCGGGCACGGTGGCTCATGCCTGTAATCCCAGCACTTTGGGAGGCCGAGGCGGGCGGATCACGAGGTCAAGAGATCGAGACCGTCCTCGTCAACATGGTGAAACCCCGTCTCTACTAAAAATACAAAAAAATTAGCTGGGCGTGGTGGTGCGCGCCTGTAGTCCCAGCTACTCGGGAGGCTGAGGCAGGAGAATGCTTGAACCCGGGCAGCTGAGGTTGCAGTGAGCCAAGGTCGTGCCACTGCACTCCAGCCTGGCGCCTGGTGACTGAGTGAGACTCTGTCTCAAAAAAAAAAAATAAAAAAATAAAATAAATAAAATAAAATAAAATAAAATAAAAAAGAGTACATGCATAGTGTGTATATTTTTTATAACACAGTACAAATTGAGGGTGTATATTTTTTATAACAGGGTACAAATAGACATAGTAATTATTTTAAAACAGATTACACCTAGAGGTGATATAATTTTTATAACAGAGTATAAAGTGATGAATATTTTTCATAACAGGGTAGAAACAGAGGTTGTATTTATTTTAAAACAGAGTACAGGTAGCGGGAGTATATTTTTTATAACAGAGTACAAATTGAGGGGGTATATTTTTTATAACAGGGTACAAATAGAGATAGTAATTATTTCAAACAGAGTACACGTAGAGAGTATTTAATTTTTATAACAGTGTATAATATGTGGGTGTATATTTTTTAAAACAGTGTAGAAATAGAGAGTGTATTTATTTTAAAACAGAGTACATTTAGAGGATGTATATATTTTATAACAGACTACAAATTGTTTGTGTATTATTTGAAACAGAGTACATGTCTAGGGTGTATAATTTTTATAACATAATAAAACTTGAGGGTGTATGTTTTTTATAACAGAGTAGAAATAGAGGTTGTATTTATGTTAAAACAGAGTACATGTTAAAAGAGTATATTTTTCAAAACAGTAAAAACTGAGTTTGTATATTATTTATAACAGAGTAGAAATAGAGGTTGTATTTATTTTAAAACAGAGTACATGTGAAAGGAGTATATTTTTCATAACAGAGTACAAATTGAGGGTGTATATTTTTTATAACAGAGTAGAAATAGGGATGTATTTATTTTAAAAAAGAGTACAAGCAGAGTGTGTATATGTTTTCTAACACAGTAGAAATTGGGGATGTATATTTTTTACAACATACTACAAATAGAGGCAGTATTTATTTTTAAAAAGTGTTCATATAGAGGGTATATATATATATTTATATTTTTTTATTGCATTTTAGGTTTGGGGGTACATGTGAAGAACATGGAAGATTGTTGCATAGGTACACACATGGCAGTGTGATTTGCTGCCTCCTCCCCATCACCTATATCTGGCATTTCTCCCCCATGCTATCCCCTCCCCCAACTCCCCACCCCCCCACTATCCCTCCCCTTTTTCCCCCCGACAGACCCCAGTGTGTGATATATTTTTTTAACAGAGTACAAACTGAGGGTGAATATTTCTTATATCAGAGTAGAAACCGAGGTTGTATTTATTTTAAAACCGAGTATACGTAGAGGGAGTATGTTTCTTACAACAGAGTACATATTGAGGTTGTATATTTTTTATAACAATGTAGAAATAGAGTTTGTATTTATTTTCAGACAGAGTACATGTAGAGGGTGTATATTTATTATAACACAGTAAAAATAAGGAATAGTAATTATTTTAAAACAGAGTACACGTAGAGTGTATGCAATTTTTATAACAGTTTTTAAAGTGTGGGTGTATATTTTTATAACCGAGTAGATAGAGAGGGTGTATTTATTTTAAAACAGAGTACATGAAGACGGAGTATATTTTTTATAGCAGAGTACAATTTGAGGATAAATTTTTTATAACAGTGTAGAATTAGAGGGTGTATTTATTTTAAAACAGAGTATATTTAGAGGGTGTATATATTTTATAACAGAGTACAAATTGGTTGCGCATGTTATTTGAAACAGAGTACATGCCTAGGGTGTATATTTTTTATAATATAGTAAAATGTGAGAGTGTATGTTTTTTATAACGGAGTACAAATACAGATAGCACTTATTTTAAAACAGAGTACACCTAGAGGGTGTATATACTTTAAAACAGAGTACTAAAAGACGGTGAATATTTTTTATAACAGAGTAGAAATAGAGGATGTATTTATTTTAAAACGGAGTACATGTAAATGGAGTGTATATTTTATAACAGAGTATAAATTGACGGTGTATATTTCTTATAACAGAGTAGAAATAGAGGGTGTATTTAGTTTAATAAAGAGTACATGCGGAGGGTGTATATTTTTTATAACAAAGTAGAAATTGAGGGTGTACATTTTTTGTAACAGAGTAGAAACAGAGGTTGTATTTATTTTAAAACAGAGTACAGGTAGAGGGTGTATATTTTTAATAACAGAGTAGAAATAGAGGTCGTATTTATGTTAAAACAGAGTACATGTTAAAAGAGTATATTTTTCAAAACAGTACAAATTGAGTTCGCATATTTTTTATAACAGAGAAGAAATAGAGGTTGTATTTATTTTAAAACAGAGTACACATAGAGTGTATATATTTTTATAACAGTGTATAACATGTGGGTGTATATTCTTTATAACCGAGTAGATATAGAGGTTGTTTTTATTATAAAACAGAGTACATTTAGAGGGAGTGTATTTTTTATAATAGAGTACAATATGAGGATGTATATTTTTTATAACAGTGTAGAAATAGAGGGTGTATTTATTTTCAAACAGAGTACATTTAGAGGGTGTATTTTTTTATAACAGAGTACAAATTTGTTGTGTATATTATTTAAAACAGAGTGCATGTCTAGGGTGTATATATTTTATAACATAGTAAAAATTGAGGGTGCATGTTTTTTATTTGCAGAATACAAAGAGAGATAGTATTTATTATAAAAGAGAGTACACATTATATATATTTTATGACAGAGCACTAAATGAGGGTGAATATTTTTTATAACAGAGTAGAAATTGAGGTTTTATTTATGTCAAAACAGAGTACGAGAAAAAGGAGTATATTTCTTAAAACAGAGTACAAATTGAGGGTGTAATTTTTTGCAACAGAGTAGAAATTGAGGGTGTTTTTTTTTTAAAACAGAGTATAAGTAAAGGGAGTATATTTTTATAACAGAGTACAATCTGAGGATGTATAATTTTTGTAATAGTGTAGAAATTGTGGGGGTATTTATTTTAAAACAGAGTACACTCAGAGGGTATATATATATACTTTTAAACAGAGTACATGTAAAGGGTGTATATTTCTTATAACAGAATAGATATAGATGGCATATTTATTTTAATACAGAGTACATGCAGAGGGTGTATATATTTTATACCACAGTACAAATTGAGGGTGTTTGTTTTTCATAACAGAATAGAAATAGAGGTAGTATTTATTTTAAAACAGAGTACACATAGAGGTTATATATTTTTTATAACAGAGTACAAAATTAGGGTGAATAATTTTATCTTAGAGCAGAAACAGAGGTTGTATTTATTTTAAAACCGAGTACAGGTAGAGGGAGTATATTTTTTATAACAGAGTACAAATTGAGGGTGTATATTTTTTATAACAGTGCAGAAATAGAGGGTGTATTTATTTTAAAACAGAGTACATGCAGAGGGTGTGTATTTTTTATAACACAGTAAAAATTGTGGGTGTATGTTTTTTATAACGGAGTACAAATAGAGGTAATATTTATTTTAAAACAGTGTACACTAAGAGGGTTTATATTTTTATGACAGAGAACAAAATAAGGGTGAATATTTTTTATAAACGAGTAGATATAGAGGTTGTTTTTAATTAAAGGCAGAGTACATGTAGAGGGAGTATATTTTTCACAACAGAATACATATTGAGGGTGTATATGTTTTATAACAGTATAGAAATAGAGGGCGTATTTATTTTCAATCCGAGTACACGTAGAGAGTGTATATTTTTATGACAGAGTACACATACTGGTCGTTTTTATTTTAAAACAGAGTACACGTAGAGTGTATACAATTTTTACAACAGTGTTAAAAGTGAGGGTGTACATTTTTTATAACCAAGTAGATATAGAGGTTGTTTTTATTTTAAAACAGACTACATGCAGAGGGAGTATATATTTTATAACAGAGTACAATCTGAGGATGAATATTTTTCATAAAAGTGTAGAAATAGAGGTTGCATTTATTTTAAAACAGTATATTTAGAGGGTGTATATCTTTATAACAGAGTACAAATTGCTTGTATATATTATTTAAAACAGGGGACATATGTAGGGTGTACATATTTCATAGCATAGTAAAAATTTAGGGTGTATGATTTTTTATAACAGAGTACAACTGAAGAAAGTATTTATTTTAAAACAGAGTACACTTAGAGGGTATATATATTTTAAAACAGAGTATTAAATGAGTTTGAATATTTTTTATAACAGAGTAGAAATAGAGGATGTATTTATTTTAAAACTGAGTACATGTAAAGGGAGAATATTTCTTATAACAGAGTACAAATTGAGGGTGTATGTTTACTATAACAGTGCAGAAATAGAGGGTGTATTTATTATAAAACACAGTACAGGTAAAGGGAGTATATTTTTTATAACAGGGTAGAAATTTTGGGGGTATTTATTTTAAAACTGAATACATTTAGAGGCTGTATATTTTTTATAACAGAGTACAAATAGAGATAATATTTATTTTAAAAGACATTACATCTAGAGGGTATATATATATATTGAAACAGAGTATTAAATGTGGGTGAATATTTTTTATTACAGTGTAGAAACAGAGGTTGTTTTTAAATTAAAACAGAGTACAGGTAGAGGGAGTATATTTTTTATAACCGAGTACAAATTGAGGGTGTATAATTTTTATAACAGTGTAGAAATAGGGGTTGTATTTATTTTAAAACAGAGTACAGGTAGAGGGAGTATATTATTTATAACAGAGTACAAATTGAGGGTGTATAACTTTTATAACAGTGTAGAAATAGGGGGTGTATTTGTTTTAAAACAGAGTATATGTTTAAGGTGTATATTTTTTATAACAGAGTAAAAATAGAGGTAGTATTTATTTTAAAACAGAGTACACCCAGAGGGTATATATTTTTTATGACAGAGTACAAAGTGAGGGTGAATATTTTTTATAACAGAGTAGAAACAGAGGTTGTGTTTCTTGTACTTCAGAGTACAGGTAGAGGGAGTATATTTTTTATAACAGAGTACAAATTGAGGGTGTATAATTTTTATAAGAATGTAGAAATACAGGGTGTATTTATTTCAAAACAGAGTATATGTAGAGGGTGTATATTTTTTATAGCAGAGTAAAAAAGAGTTAGTATTTATTGTAAAACAGAGTACACCTAGAGGGTATATATTTTTTCTTACAGAGTACAAAATGAGGGTGAATATTTTCTATAACAGTGTAGAATCAGAGGTTGTATTTATTTTAAGACAGAGAACCAGTAGAGCGAGTATACTTCTTAGACTACAAATTGAGGGTGTATAATTTTTATAACAGTGTAGTGACAGAGGGTGTATTTATTTTAAAACAGAGTACATGTAGAGGGTGTATATTTTTTAGAACAGAGTACGAATAGAGGTAGTATTTATTTTAAAACAGAGTACACCTTGAATGTGTATATTTTTCATAACAGAGTACAAATTGAGGGTGAATATTTTCCAAAACAGAGAAGAAACAGACCTTTTATTTATTGTATAAAAGAGTACAGGAAGATGGAGTATATTTTTTATAACAGAGTACATATTGAGGGTGCATAATTTCAAAACACTGTAGAAATAAAGGGTGTATTTATTTTACAACAGAGTACATGCAGAGGGTGTATATTTTTTATAACAGAACAAATTGAGGGTGTATAAATTTTTTAACAGTGTAGAAATAGAGGGTGTATTTATTTTAAAACAGAGTACATGCAGAGGGTGTATATTTTTTATAACAGAGTACAAATAGAGATAGTATTTATTTTAAAACAGAGTACACCTAGAGGGTATATATATTTTAAAACAGAGTATTAAATTATGGTGAATATTTTTTTTTACAGAGTAGAAAGAGAGGCTGTGTTTGTGTTAAAACAGAGTACATATAAAATGAGTATATTTTTCAAAACAGAGTATAATTTGAGGATGTATATATTTTATAACACAGTAGAAAATGGGGATGTATTTATTTTAAAACAGAATACATGCAGAGGATGTATATTTTTTATAACAGTAAAAATTGTGGGTGTATATTTTGTATAACATAGTAAAATTTGTGGGTGTATATTTTTTATAACAGAGTAGATATAGATGTTGCTTTTATTTAAAACAGAGTACATGTAGAGGGTGTATATTTCTTATAACAGGACAAATAGATATACCATTTATTTTAAATGAGAGTACAAATAGAGGGTATATAGATTATAAAACAGAGTAATAAATGAGGGTGAATATTTTTTTTAAAACTGAGTAGGAAGAGAGGCTGTATTTATGTTGAAACAGAGTACATGTAAAATGAGTATATTTTTCAAAACAGAGTACAATTTGAGAGTGTATATATTTTAAAACAGTAGAAATGGAGGGTGTAATTATTTTAAAGCAGAGTATAATCAGGTGATGCATATTTTACATATCACAGTAAAAACTGAGGGAGTATATTTTGTATACAATACTAAAGATTGTGAGTGTATGTTTTTTTAAAACAGAGTACAAATAGAGGTAGTATTTATTTTAAAACAGAGTACACCAACAGGGTATATGTTTCCTATAGCAGAGTACAAAGTGGGGGTGAATATTTTTAATAACAGAGTAGTAACAGAGGTTGTATTTATTTTAAAACAGACTACAGGTAAAGGGAGTATATTTTTTATAACAGAGTACAAATTGAGGGTGTATAATTTTTATAACACTGTAGAAATAGAGGGCGTATTTATTTTAAAACAGAGTACATGTAGAGGGTGTATATTTTTTATAACAAAGTAAAAAAAGAAGTAGTATTTATTTTAAAACTGAGTACACATAGAGGGTATATATATTTTATAACAGAGTACAAAAGGAGGAATTATTTATTTTAAAACTGAGTACACATGGAGGGTTTATTTTTTATATAAGAGAGTACAAAGTGAGGGTGAATATTTTCTATAACAGAGTAGAATCAGAGGATGTATTTATTTTAAAACAGAGTATAGGTAGTGGGAGTATATTTTTTATAACAGAGTACAAACTGAGGGTGTATAGTTTTAAAACACAGTAGAAATACAGTGTGTCTTTATATTAAAACAGAGTACATGTAGAGGGTGTATATTTTTTAAAACAGAGTACAAATAGAGATAGTATTTATTTTAAAAGAGTACACATAGAGGGCATATATATTTTAAAACAGAATACTAAATGAGGGTTAATATATTTTATAAGAGTAGAAAGAGAATCTGTATTTATGTTAAAACTGAGCACAGGTAAAATGACCATATTTTTCAAAACAGAGTACAAATTGAGTGTGTATATATTTTATAAGAGAGTAGAAATAGAGGGTGTATGTATTTTAAAACAGAGTACATGCAGAGGATGTATATTTTTATAACAGTAAAAATTGAGGGTGTATAATATTTATACCATATTAAAATTTGTTGGTGTATATATTTTATAACAGAGAACAAATAGAGGTAGTATTTGTTTTAAAACAGGGTATATCCAGAGGGTATATATTTTTATAACAGAGTACATAGTGAGGGTGAAAATGTTTTATAATAGAGTAGAAACAGAGCTTCTATTTATTTTAAAACACAGTACAGGTAGAGGTAGTATATTTTTTATAACAGAGTACAAATTGAGGGTGTATAAATTTTATAACAGTGTAGAAATAGGGGGTGTATTTATTTTCAAACAGAGTACATATAGAGGGTGTATATTTTTTATAACAGAGTACGAAAAGAGGTAGTATTTATTTTAAACCTGAGTACACATAGAGGGTTTATATTTTTTATAACAGAGTAGAAACAGAGGTTGTATTTAATTTAAAAGAGAGTACATGTAGAGGGAGTATAATTTTTATAACAGTGTACAAATAGAGGTAGTATTTATTTTAAAACAGAGTACACCTAGAGGGTATATATATTTTATAACAGACTACAAATTGAGGGTGAATATTTCTTATAACACATTAGAAAAAGAGGTTGTATTTATTTTAAAACAGAGTAGAAGTAGAGGGAGTATATTTTTTATAACAGAGTACAAATTGTGGGTGAATAAATTTAAAACACTGTAGAAATTGAGGGTGCATTTATTTTAAAACACAGTACATGTAGAGGGTGTATGTTTTTTATAACAGGCTACAAATGGTTATAGTATTTATTTTAAAGGAGAGTACACCTGGAGGGTATATATATTTTAAAACAGAGTACTAAATGAGGGTGAATATTTTTTACAACAGAGTAGAAAGAGAGGCTGTATTTCTGTTAAAATAGATTATATGTAAAATGAGTATATTTTTCAAAACAGAGTACAAATTGAGGGTGTATACATTTTATAACAGAGTAGAGAGGGTGTTTTTATTTTAAAACAGAGTACATGCAGAGGATGTATATTTTTTATAACACAGTAAAAATTCTGGGTGTATATTTTTTATCACATAGTAAAATTTGTGGGTGTATATTTTTTAAAAAGAGAGTACAAATGGAGGTAGTGTTTATTTTAAAACAGAGTACACCCAGAGGGTATATAATTTTTATAACAGAGTACAAAGTGAGGGTGAATATTTTTTATAACAGAGTAGAAACAGAGGTTGTATTTATTTTAAAACAGAGTACAGTTAGAGGGAGTATATTTTTTATAACAGATTACAAATTGAGGGTGTGTAATTTTTATAACAGTTCAGAAATAGAGGGTGTATTTATTTTAAAACAGTACACGTAGAGGGTGTATTTTTTTTTTAACAAGGTACAAAAAAGAGATAGTATTTATTTAAACACTGAGTACACATAGACGGTATATATCATTTATAACAGAGTAGAAACAGAGGTTGTCTGTATTTTAAAATAGAGTACAGGTAGAGGGAGGATATTTTTATAACAGTGTAAAAAATGAGGGTGTATAATTTTAAAACACGGTAGAATTAATGTGTGCATTTATTTTAAAACAGAGTACATGTAGAGGATGTATATTTTTTATAACAGAGTACAAGTGGAGGGTGTATAATTTTTATAACAGTGTAGAAATAGAGGGTGTATTTATTTTACAACAGAGTATATGTAGGGGGTGTATATTTTTTATAACAGAGTACAAAAGAAGGTAGTATTTATTTTAAAACTGAGTACACATGGAGGGTATATATTTTATACAAGAGAGTACAAAGTGTGGGTGAATATTTTCTATAACAGAGTAGAATCACAAGTTGCATTTACTTTAAAACAGAGTACTGGTAGAGGGAGTCTATTTTTTATAACAGAGTACAAATTTAGGGTGTATAATTTTTACAACAATGTAGAAATAGAAGGTGTATTTATTTTACAACAGAGTACATTTAGAGGGGTATATTTTTATAACAAAGTAAAAATAGCGGTAATATTTATTTTAAACAGAGTACAGGTAGAGTGTATGTATTTTTTATAACAGTGTATAATGTGTGGGTGTATATATTTTATAACCGTGTAGATATAGAGGTTGTTAATATTTTAAAAGAGTACATATAGAGGTTGTATATTTTTTATAACAGAGTACAAATACAGGTAGTATTTATTTTAAAACAGAATACACCTAGAGGGAATATATATTTTAAAACAGAGTACTAAAGGAGGGTGAATATTTTTATAACAGTGTAGAAATAGAGGACATATTTATGTGAAAACAGAGTACAGGAAAAATGAGTATATTTTACAAAACAGACTATAAATAGAGGGTGTATTTATTTTAAAACAGAGAACATGCAGAGTGTGTATATTTTCTATAACACAGTAAAAATTGAGGGTGTATCTATTTTGTAACAGTAAAATTGCTGGGTGTATGTTTTTTTTAACAGAGTATAAATATAGGTAGTATTTATTTTAAAACTGAGTTCATATAGAGGGGGTACATTTTTTATATCAGAGTACAAATTGAGGGTGTATAATTTTTATAACAGAGTAGAAAAAGAAGTTGCATTTGTTGTAAAACAGAGTACAGGTAGAGGGAGTATATTGTTTATAACAGAGTACAAACTGAGGGTGTATAATTTTCATAACAGTGCAGAAATACACTGGGTATTTATTTTAAAACAGACTACATATAGAGGGTGTATATTTTTTATAACAGAGTAGAAATAGAGATAGCATTTATTTTAAAAGAGAGTACATCCAGAAGGTATATATATTTTAAAACAGAGTACTAAATAAGGGTGAATATTTTTTATTACAGAGTAGAAACAGTGGCTGTATATATTTTAAAATAGAGTACAGGTAAAGTTAGTATATTTTTTATAACAGAGTACAAATTGAGGGTGTATAATTTTTAGAGGTGTTAGATTTAGTGGGTGCATTTGTTTTAAAACAGAGTATATGTATAGGGTGTATAATTTTTATAACAGAGTACAAATAGTGGTAATATTTATTTTAAAATTGAGTACACACAGAGGGTATATATTTTTTATAACAGAGTAAAAAGTCAGGGTCAATATTTTTTATGACAGAGTAGAATCAGAGGTTGTGTTTATTGTAAAACAGAGTACAGGTAGTGGGAGTATATTTTTATAACAGAGTACAATTTGAAGGTGAATAATTTTTATAACAGTGTAGAAATAGAGAATGTATTTATTTTAAAACAGAGTACATGTAGAGGGTTTATATTTTTTATAACAGTAGAAATTGAGAGTTTATAATTTTCATAATAGTTTAGAAATTGAGGGTGTATTTATTTTAAAACAGAGAACATGTAGAGGGCGTATTTTTTTTAATAACAGAGAAAAAATAGGGATAGTATTTATTTTAAAAGAGAGTACAACTAGAGTTTATATATATTTTAAAACAGAGAATAAATGAGGTTGAATATTTTTTATTACAGAGTAGAAACAGAGGTGGTATTTTTTTTTAAAACAGAGTACTGGTAGAGGGAGTATATTTTTAATAACAAAGTACAAATTGAGGGTGTATAATTTTTATATTACTGTATAAATAGGTTGGTGTATTTGTTTTAAAACAGAGTAGATATATAGGGTGTATATTTTTTTATAGCAGTGTACAAATAGAGGTAGTATTTATTTTAAAAAAGAGTACACCCAGAGGGTACATATTTTTTACAACAGAGTACAATGTCAGGGGGAGTACTTTTTATAACAGAGTAGAAACAGAAGTTCCATTTATTGAAAAAAGAGCACATTTAGAGGGAGTATATTTCTTATAACAGAGTAAAAATTGAGGGTGTATAATTTTTACAACAGTATAAAAATATAAGTTGTATTTATTTTAAAACAGAGTACATGTGGAGGGTATATATTTTTTATAACAGTGTACAAAGTGAGGGTAAATAATTTTTTTAACAGTGTAGAAAGAGAGGCTGTGTTTATTATAAAACTGAGTAGAGATAGGGGTAGCATATTTTTTACAACAGAGTACAAAATTGAGGGTGTATAAATTTTATACCAGTGTAGAAATGGAGGGTGTATTTATTTAAAGAAGAGTACTTGTAGAGGGTGTATATTTTTCACAACAGAGTACAAATAGAGCGTTTATATTTTTTATAAACATACTTTGGAAGTTTGTATGATTTTAGAATAG